>CM057459.1:630300000-630425000 GCA_016271365.2 Neoceratodus forsteri
CATAATGTGGATCAGAACTGGGGGGGGGGGGTTGGCTTGGCACACTCCATAGCGCTGCATGCATGCAGATGAGCGTATAATGGGCATGAGGATGGCCCCATTGCGCCATGCATGCCCAGTTGACTCATCTGCATATTTGGGCTGAATATTGCCCATTGGGGCTGTGGCGCAAACCAGTGTGTGTCACACTGTACCCCTATGGGCAGTCGTCAGCCCCGCACCCTGGGTGTGCTGTGCCGAACATGTGACCTCTTGCTGTGTACTGCCCGACCAGGGTCCAATATTCAAAAGGATGCATGGTCATTTGGCTCACACATTCTGCTGAATATGGCGCCAGAGCCAGCTGGACCATTTTTTATGTGCAGTGCACCATTTTGCGCACACTGCCGGCTCTGAATATGGGGCCCTAAAACTCTAGCCTCCATAAAACAGTTTACTAAGTTACTCTTCCAGGAAAACAAAAATTCTGTTCCTCATGCTGACAATGTATGGAACACCTTCAAATGTGCAATAAATGGAGACTTGTATCAAGGATATCTGCGAGAAGGAAGAGGCAAAATCTCGAAAGGCAACCTCTCTCCTTGCTCACATCAGGGAAGAAGAGAGAACTGTATCCAGTACCACAGAAGAATCTATCAGGAAATGGCTGGGTAGGCTTACAGAGCAATACCATGAACTTGAGAGAAAAAGCAGACTTGTCCCTCTTTAGAGCCAAAATCGGCTTTTATTGGGGGGGGGAGCAGAATCAGACTGGCCTGGCCAGATGCTTGGAGATTTCTGAGTGGGCCCCCTGCCCTGTGTACTGCACTACACCAGTGCGTTATGGAGAGCAGCACTGAGGTCAGAGACCATGCAGGACCCTTGATCTTTGTGTACACTGCCACACCAGAAACCACAAATAGGGGCAGTGATACTAAATGAAAACAGACACTGGGTGAGGGGCCATGCGGCAACATTGTGGGTCCCCTGCCCCTCTGCCTTTATTATGCCTGTGGTACCAGTCTATTGTTGTGTTCTGCAACACTGGAAAACAAAGATCTGATAGGGAGGTGTTGTGGCAGGAAAACAAAAAGAACAAGTAAAAGCCTATCACACCTTTTCTGCATGAGTCTTGCCCTAATTTTCTGGTTGTTCGTTTGATTAATGGTGTGGCGAGCACTGGTAGTGAGCTCTTCAAAACTCAGAGCTTAGTTGAGCTTGTGCATTGGAGAACTGTAGGTGACAGAGTAGTGTGGAGACCCCAAGGTGTCATGGTTGTCTAACTCCCGACACATTCTTCTTTTCACGGTCATCCATACCTGTGCTAACTGATCAGCAGCAACTGTCTGGAGAACAGAGACTGAACTGTGAGCTGCCGGGACCCACTGGCTCTGGTAGAAGGCGACAAATGCTGTGTGCCAGTGAGCAGAGGAGAGCCTAAAGCTACTGGCACCTGACCTGATAAAAATGGTTAGGGTCAAGTTACATAGTGCTGGAGCCATTGTGGAAGTGGACAACACAGTGAGCAGAAACGCCACAAAGCCAGGAAAATGCTGTCTGCAGCCCAGCTTCTATAAAAGTTAATGGGAAGGGATTGGGATTCGGAACCTAGCTCCTGATGGGAAACGGAGCAACGTCTGCTTGGATCATAACATTATGAGTTTAGTTCAGTTATACAATGGCAAGAAAATGTCCTGTATTCTGATTTGTTAGTGGGTGCCTGGAACAGTGATTTATTTCACAGTAACATCACCGTATGAAGTCCAGGCACACACATGACCGCATAACACAGTCACAGGTCATCCGACCACTCCACAGCATACCGCTGCTGTAAAGTGAGATCCACACACACACACACTCTCAATCCCTTGTCCCTTTCTTGTTTCAAAGTGAGTAAACTGTCAGAATTCCGTCTTTCCCCTAGTCCCTCACTCCTGCAGTGAACAGAGCAGTACCATTTTCATATTTAAAACATTTTTCTCAAGTGTCTCTGCCTGTGGCTAAAGGCATTCAGTATGAGCACATGCCCACTCGGTCATTTCACCGAAAAGTCGCAGTCTGTGGTGGTATGGAAAACACAACAGACTTTCTTTTCTTTCCCACAAGTAGTTGCTTGCAGTAAAACCGAGGAATAAAACTCACTTCTGCAGCTTAACACCTTCATTTCTATTGGCGCTGAGATCATGTCAGTGCGTGCGCACTTTACAGTCACACTGCACACAGTTCTTAAAATCCTGCTGTGTTCCTACTGTATTTGTACCCTGTACCCCTGTATTGTTTGTCTATAAGGAATGCTCATATGTAATTGACTGTACTTCTCTAACTCTGACGTGGAGTCTTTGGAAACGAGTCTCTGACTCGAAGGGTCGTAATTCCGATGACTACAATAAATGAATGAACACTAATTGCACTGTACACACACCAAAAGGCTTGTCAACCGCTGAAAAGAAACTGAGTGAATTTTAAAATAAATAACAAGGATGTGTGAAACAGTCCCTTCAAGCACCATCCGCTAATAGGTGAAACCAGCGTCCAGGAAGGGCACTAGGAAAACTGATATGACACAGCACAGAGCAGTAAAACATGAAAAAGTTTGGGAGGCTCAGCAGGTAGAGTAATTCTAGTAGCAGCTCCACCTTGTGGTGGAAGAAATATTCTGGGCTTTTGAAAAACAAAAACAAAACATACCTACACCCACAAAATCAAAGAAATACATAAAAAATATATATATATATATTTTTCTTTTTCTTTAATTAGCAAACAAGCCATTAGTAATAGCAATAAGGCACTCCAGGGATGTGTGTTATTGTGTAATGACATAGAAACATAGAAGCTGACAGCAGAAAAGGACCTCTTGGCCCACCAGCCCACCCTAAAGGTCCCTACCTATTGTTCCACTATAGAACCTAATTGATCTCCGGCCTCACTTTCCCCACCTTGTTACTAAGGTCAGTCTGTGTCTATTCCATGCATGTTCGAACCCTGTTACTGTTTTGGTACTTGCCACCTCTGCTGGAAGGTTGTTCTAGATGTCCACCACCCTTTCCATGAAGAAATATTTCCTCACATCTCCTCTGTCTCTCCCTTCCAGTTTCATATCATGCCTCCTTGTTCTTGAGCACCTCTTTCTGTGCAGTATGCCACCCTCCTGTACCTTATTGATACCCTTGAGGTATTTGAATATCTCTCTTTCACCCCTTTCACCTTTCCTCCAGCGAGTACATATTTAATTCCTGAGTCTTTCCTCTTAGGGCTTCTGATGCAGGCCATGCCCCATTTTGGCTGCCCTTCTCTGTACTGCCTCCACCAGATCTATGTCCTTCCTGAGATGGGGCCTCCAGAACTGGACACCGTACTCCAGGTGTTACTTCAGCCATTGACCTATACAGGGGTAACACTATCTCCCTTTTCCTACTGGTGATGCCCCTTTCTATGAACCCCAACATTCTACTAACCTTACCTACTGCCTTATCACACTGCCTTGCTACCTTCAGGTTATAAGATATGATGACCCCATATCCCTTTCCTGTTGTGTGTTTGATAACACTACCCCCCCCCCCCAACTGATACGATGCTCTTGGATTTCTGTATCCTGTGTGCATAATTTTACATTGTTTGGCATTGAAGCCTAGTTGCCAAACCCTTGACCGATCTTTCAGCCTTTTAGATCTTCCTTCATTTGTCCCCAGGTGTCCACTCTGTTGCAGATTTTGTCATCTGCAAACAGGCATACTCCTTCCTCAATAAAGACATTGAAAGGACCGGTCCCAGTACTGACCCTGAGGTGCCCACTGGTTCACCTTCTCCTTCTCGAGTGAACTCCATAGCCACCACCCTCTGAGTTCTGTTACTTTGTCAATTTCGTATGCATGTGTCTAGTTTTGTACCACTCCCAGGCTGCCTAGCTTGTTTATCGGTCTTATGTGTGGAACGATGTTGAGGGCCTTTACTAAAATCCAGGTAGGCCACATATACTGTTCCTCCCTGATTCACCTCTCTGGTAGCTTAGTCAAGAAACTGTCAGGTTTGTTTGACGAGATCTGCCCCCCTTTGAACCCATGCTGTTTTGGATCCTGCAATCCGCTGTTGTTTAGGTATTCCCCAGTCCTTTCTTTAAGTAGTTTCCATAAGCTTACCCACCACCTAAGTCAGGCTTACAGGTTGGTAGTTTCCTACCTCCTCCTCTGTATTCCCACTTTTATGTAATAAGACACATCCCCTGCCTTTAGTTCTCTGGAACTCCCCATTTCTAATGAAAGATTGAACAGGGCTGTAAGAGGCACAGACAGTTCTTAGTTCCTTCACTATCCTGGGGTGAACCTCATCTGGTCCCATTGCCTTGTCTACTTTTAGTTTTGTTAGCTCCCTGAGGACTCTGTCCATAAAGGTTAGTATCCACCTCCCTTCCTGTAATGCTCTTCTCTACCATCTTTGACTTGTCACCTACCCCTTCTTTTGTGAATACAGAACAAAGGTACTTATTCAATGTGTCAACTTTCTTCTGGTCCTCTTCCACTCCCCAGCCCCCAAAAAAAAAATCCCTTTTCAGTCTAACTATCCCTGCCTTGGTTTTTTTTTTTTTTCTCATTTTTACTTATGTACCTAATGAAAGGTTTTTATCCCCATTTTTTTGATGATTTGGCAGTTTTCCTCCGTTTTTTTTTTTTTTGTTTTTTGCCTTAGCTCTCCGGTCTTTCCAGCCTCCCTTTGTTTCTCCTGATAACTCTCCCTATCTTTCTTCTGTGTTGTCTTGTATCTTTTGAATGCCTGCTCCTTTTTCTTTACCTTTTCTGCTACTACCATAGAAAACCATAGCAGTCTCATTCTCTTGCTTTTCTTAACCTGCCTGACACAAGAGGTTTGTTGCCTTCTCAGTGGCCTTCCTTATTTTAGCCTAACTTTCATGTACCCCTCCCTTATCCTCTGTTCCTGATAGGGCTTCTTTGAGTCATTCTTCCATTTTCTTGAAATCTGCCCTCCTGAAGTCCAGGCCCCTTGTTTTAGTGTGGTTAGGTTCTGGCCCTGTCCTTCTATTGAACCATACCGTACGATGATCACTGGTCCCCAGGTGGCTTCCCACTGTGATGTCAGCGACACTGTCTGTTTCACAGTACTAGGTCCAGCAGCACCCCCTCACGAGTCGGTTCCTTAACTAGCTGCCTGAGGAATGCCCCCTGCAGGGAGTCTAGGATTTCCCTACTTCTAACTGATGCTGCAGCAGAAAGGCTCCAATATACATCTTGGCAGATTGAAGTCCCCCACTAGCAGTACCTTGCCTTTGTTCGTCATCCTTGGATTTCTTCTGTCCTATTCTTATCTCCTTTCTCTCCCTGCTGGAGGTCTGTAGATCACCCTTAGCCTAATAGCAGCCCCTTGACTGCCTCCAGGCTGATGCACAATGCCTCCTCTTTACCCTGTCTCTTCTCCCCCCCCTCCATATTTTTGTGACCTTTTATGTTCTCTTTCTCACATAAATGAGCCACTCCCCTTCCTTTTTTCCTGTTCTGTCCCTCCTGAATAGCACATACCCTGGTATGGCTACCTCCCAGTCCTGGTTGTCATTGCACCAGGTCTCTAATTGCTACCGTGTCTAGGTCTCCTGCTGCCATGGTGGCCTCTAGGGCATGGGTGTAGCCAGGCATACTCCAAGTACTCCATGGTGTGCAATTTTATTTAAGAGGGGTAGCAAATAGACTGTGAACTGCTTCCTTTTCCCATGAAAACTAACAAAGAAAATACTGAACCTTTCTGTAATTTTATTCATAGGAGTCGAAACTAGAAGGACTGGTAACTAATACTGTCTTTGCATCCCCAGGACAATACAACTTTACAGGCTCTGATCTGGTATGTGGGTGTCTTAGGGAGCAATGCATGGCATTTGTGTTACCCATGCATGGCAACAACCATTGTCATGAGATACAAAAGTTGTATTTATTGTGCCAGATGAGGCAACAAACACGGTCCTGGTGTACATTTGTATATTGTCTGGCTACACTCCTGCTCTAGGGCTGTCATCTTGTTGGCCAGACTTTGAGAATTTGCATACATGACTCTCCATTTTGTACTGCCACTTCCCTGCTTTTGCCCTTTTGACTTCCCATTTTCTCCACTATTTAGGCCCCGTCCACACTCCGCCACTTCAGTGCTGTGACGGTTCCACACAGTTACAGACAGTAACCGGTACAATGTGTCCACGTTGCTGGGGAACTGTCTCGGTAATGGCATGTAACCCAGGGTTTTATTTAACTCTTAGAACTTTCATGAGCAAAACGCTAATCAATTTTTAAACATTGTGCAAATGCATAGCACTTGCCTCACTGTGTCTAACAAACATAACACTTGTAGAAAACCTATATAAATACTTTCTGTAGAGTTAATATTGTCCCAAGAAAAAAACTGCTAATCAATTATTTAAAACCCTGTAACCATGACAGGCCGTCCGCATTGTGGGTGCCATGGGACTGTTACGGATGGCACCATATCCCACAGTGCAGTGCGGTCTGCACTAGGAGACTGCTGGAGCAACACGCTCACCCGTCCACACAACACCCGGTAACGTTACCGGGGCAGAACCAGTTTCATAACCATTGTTGAGACCACCTCATGTGGTTTCCATAACGGTTACAAAAATGCCCTCTGTAACGTTACAGGTGTAAACGCAAACTGTTACAGTAATGGTTTGGGCCCTCTGTAACGTTGGAGGCATAGTGTGGACAGGGCCTTAGTCCAGCTTGGATGCTCAGCAGGTTGCACACTCGCCTCTGAGGCCGGCAGATCGGAAGGTTGTGGGTTCTAGTCCCACACTGAGAATGTGGGACAAATCCCAATACTGACACACTAGTGCATCATGAGGGGGATGCTGTACTCCTGAGTGCCATTTTTCAGATGAGATGTTAAACTACGGTCCCTTCTGCCTGTTCTGGTGGTTCTTCAGGTGGACATTAAAGGAATTTTCAGGTTGTGTTTTTTATAAAGGAGCTACTCACATATTGTGGTAGCTACCCTCAGCGATGGTCATTCTAGCCAGGTTTTAAGAAATATCTGCAGTCCATAACTTTGTTATATCCTTTGTAACTTTTGTTCAGAGATGGGCAGCCTGATTCATTAGCAGTGCCGTGTGATCATCTGGACTAAAAGGGCCATATAGTCAAGCAGTGCCCTTCATTAATATCTAAGTGACCATTCTAGAGCTGAAAAAAATGGAAGAGAAATTGAGCCCCATTAATTTCAATGGGGCATGTCCCTGCACTCGCCCTGTCACACGTCCCTACATGCTTGAGCGCGGAGGGTGTCGGGCTAGAATGACCATCACCGAGGGCAGGTACTGCAATATGTGAGTGGTAGCTGCTATTTGGTAAGTCGGAAAATTGCTTTAAAAGATCCCATGGCACTTCTTGAAAAGATTAGGGGAATTTTCCTGGGGTCCTGGCCAAATTTCCCCCCATTCAGTAAAAAAATACCATCGACAATTTAATCTGGTTTTGTAAGACCATTTGCATCTGTATCTGCCCCCCCCCCCCAGATGAGGCTGAAAATAGGCAGAATTGCCTAGTCCTCTTTCACGGTCAAAAAAACTAACTCAGTAAATACATATTTGCTTTCTTCTTTCCTTTCCCTCTTCCTCTTGGGTACCTATTTGTGTTTGTTCCTTTTGTGCCTCCTCACCCTCAGGATTTGCACTGCTGATCCTGTAATCATTGGGGGGGGGGGACTGTGTCTTTAGGCCTTATGCCACCTCCCCCCTCAGCTAGTCTAAATGCTTACTAATTTAACATTTAAACTGTTCACTAAGCGTTTTAGTTCCCCTCCTGGATGGATTCAGGACGTCACCTCTGTACAGACCTCTGTCCCTCCAGGTGGAGCTCCAGTCCCCAATAAACCCAAATCCTTTTGCTCTGCACCATTTTCTGAACCATAAGTTGAAGTCCCTGATGCAGAATCCTTGTCGTCCTTGTCATGGACAGGTAGCACCTCCAAGAATGTAACGGATTGTGCTACTTGCCCAAGACCCTCCCCAGTCATGCCTTGGATGTTGAATGCACTTTTCCTGCAGCCTCGTGCTTCAACTACCTGATATGTGACGTTATTACACAATAGCACACACCTTGTTGTGCCTTATTGCTTAATTACATTAGGGGGATCTAAAATGGGGGCTTTGACCAAGGCCTGTATGAGAGTTAGCATGCCATCACATACAGTTAATTCTGAGTTTGACGTTATTGCCATACAGACGCACCATTAATATTTCATATGTTATTTCATATGTTGAGCTTTGGTCAGTGAGTTTAAAGGTAGAGTGTTAGTCTGATCTGGTGTATATACAGTTTCCATGGAACCATGAGATGTGCATTTTATATTAAAATGTTAGTAAACCCATTGATTAAAGGCTAGTCTGAATACATTTGCTGTTGCTCATATGTGTTCAGGCTGAATCTATTAATGTTGTGGCCTTTTCTGCAAATAACTGGTTTAGTGTTTCCCTAAGTTATTGTTCTAACTAGGAAGTTTATGCTGTCTGGGCAATCTACAGTACTATTGTATTCCACAGAAAAGGTTGCAGAAGTACAGGAACTTTCCTACAGTAGAAATTTTAAGAGGTGGAAGAAACTTGTGGGTTCCTGCCTCTTTGGACCCATGTAATTTTCTTATTTCAACTCTGGCACAAATGTACTGAATTCCCAAGTGGCACGCTCTTTATTCAGGAGATGAGTTTGCAGTTTGTGAATGCATTAAGTCTGTGTGACGTGTACCTCAGATTTTATCAAATGTGAACGGTTTATCAAGTTGGGAAAGTCAATGGCCCAATTCTCTGATCTCAGCTATCATAGCTGTAGCAGCATCCCTCCCTCCATCCATCTCCCTTGGCATGCATGGACTGCTGACACAGAGCTTTTAGTGCAGATTGAGAATAAATGGCCCTACTGATGTAGGGCTCTGCAGATCATGTCAATGGTCTTCAGCTGATGGAGCTCTGCAGAAAACATGTAGGTGTGCTGATTTTCCTGGGCTACTGCTGCTCTGTGCCACTTACGCCAAAATTTAAAAACAAAACTACAAAGAGATCCATTCGCATTGGTTTAATGTACCATTCTCTGCTAGGTGAGTACTCTGTCAGATTATAGTGTGTGTGTGTGTGTGTGTGTGTGTGTGTGTGTGTGTGTGCGCGCGCGCATATGAAAAAATGGCTGCAGACAGGTGTGTTACATAAGATGGTCTATTGAGCAGCAATACTACTTCAAAGAACTTTCGCTGCTGATGCAGTTGGGTTTGCGACCTGCTGGTGCAGTGCACGACAAAAAAATGAATATGAAATTCAGCCTACCTCCTTGCTTTGAAGAAATATACGACAGCCCCCCACCATGTGCACTGCAAAGGTGCGCCAGTCTGCTTTTTAAATACCGTGCATCATTTGCACTTAGTTCATAACAACTGCTTCATATGCTACACAGTAATACATGATGCTATTAAATAGAATGCAGTTATCAGACAAAAGTGATATCAGTTACTTAAGACTGAAAATGTCTGCATTGTACAGTGCAACTCTTGTCTCTGCACAGTCAATGCAGTTTGTGTAGAGGGCCATTGTTGAGCTTTGGAATCAAATAGCGCTTTATTTTTAAACTTGATTGGCTTGCAGATGTTTACCTCGCTAACGGGGTGTCATTTAGGGGTATTTTTGTTCCTGTGGGGTAGAACTCCACCAGTTATCCAGGAGCCACACAGCATTTCCCCAGTTGCAATTTCCTCAAGACAGCCAGGTTAACTGATAAGACATCGTAAAACTCCAGCGCAGCTTGGATGAAGATAAAATATGTTATTTAAAACATTTTAAAGTTAGACGTGGCACCCCTTGCCACCACCAACATTTCACACCCAAATATGCACTTTATCAAGGAAAAATTCATTACAGTTGTGTACCAGGATTTAAAGGGGCCACCCTCATTTCTGATTGGTTTAAACACTTTAATTTAACCACAGTCTCTCCAATAACTTAAAGCAGGAGTACTATGAAAAAATTGTGCTTTTTTGACAGTTTATTCCCTGTTCTCTGCTGATCATATACCTGGTACTCTTTCCCTCCGGCATTGTACTATCACTGAGTAATTTGCTCAGTTATCCTCTGCTTTTGTTTACATTTCTGCCACCAAGCATGTTGTACTGGAACCCCCTTTGCTGCTAAGTGCACATGTGTATGACTTGCAGGGACATTGGGAATAGTCAGCACAGGGTCCCACTGCTGTAGTCCAAAGACGTGATGCGACCCGAAAGAGTCATGTTGTAGGTTACAAACCACCATCGCTGAATGTGTTAAAAGTCCCTTACAGATTTTTTTTTTTTTTTTTGGGGCGGATATTCTATACTACTACCATTACCACCACCACTACCAGGAAGGAAACGTATGTAATATATATAGGGTGTGTGGGTGTGTGTGTGTGTGTATATGTATATGTGTATATATATATATGTATATATGTGTATATATATATATACATACACACACACACACACACACACACACACACACACGTATATGTGTGTGTGTATATATATGTGTGTGTGTGTGTGTGTGTGTGTGTATATATATATATATATATATATATATGTATGTGTGTGTATATAAAATATATGTATATAAAATGTGTATATATAAATATATATATATATATAGTGGTGTGTGTGTGTATGTATATATTATAGAGAGATATATAGATATTGATGGATATGGCTAGACATAGTGTGTGTCTACGTAAAATAAAAATGTTAGTGAAAAGCGTATTTTACAATTTCTATCACATATGAATGAAATTCACAAATATGGTCCCAACTGGAATTGTTCATGTAATCCAGGCACATTTATTATCCAGCTCACTCCCTCCGGGTCCCAACGTCACAGTTTTTATCCCCAAAATTTAAACTTGTGTTCCTCACTAGATGTTGCCACATGTAGTGTGAGAGCATTTTCCCCAGGTGTTCACCCATTCTTTAAGTTTCAGACTTGTTTTACCAACATAAAAAATGTTTGCATTTACATGTAGCTAAATATATTGTACAGTGTTGCAATCGATATAACTATTAGCTTTAAAACTTTTGTCCACATTTATTGCAGAAAATTCCCCACCAGTCATAACGTATTCATATTTGCGATTCCTACATTTATATGTCCCTTTGGGTAAATGGCTGGCATTTGTTTCTGAAGTTTCTTGATAAAAACTGTATGTGATTCTATCCTCTTCGGGCCTGTCCTGTTTACAAATCGGGGTGCATTTGATGTAATGTGCAAGTTTAGTTTCAGTATTTAAAATATGCCAGTTCTTCAAAATAATATTTTAAAGTAAATATGACTGTCCATTATAGGTAGTGAGAAAAGAAACCGTGTTAGTGTCATTAAAATTATTACTTCTATCTGGTCTTTCCTACAACAGTTGTGCTCTGTTCTATCTACTGCTTGTGAAGCCTTGTCTATACACTCCTCTCTGTAACCCTGTTCTAAAAAGCATTCTTCTGAGACCTGTGACCCTCTGTAGTAAGTTTCTTGCTTGCTGCAATTCGTTTGGAGTCTTCTGTCCATTGGGGATATTTTACATTTCTCAGGTAGTGGCTATTAAAATGCAGGACTGAATTTCTGTGTTTCTTTTTAATCTCCCCCCCCCCCCAAAACCATCTTTAATAACTTGTAAACCTAAAGGTTTACTCGTCCTAGAAAATTTCAAGTGTGGATTACTTTTTTCTAAATAACGAATGCCATTAGCTTTTCTTCTGTCTCACTCCACACAAACAGCAAATTAATAAATCTTTTATAAACTTTAATACATTCAAAGAAAGGGTTGTTCACATTTGACAAAACGGTGTCCTGTTCCAACATCCCCATGTTTTTCCCATGCTTCCTCGGAGTCGACCGGGGCTACGACCACCAGCCCCTGATATCTCCACAAGGTCACCCCGGAGTTCCCCTTCATCTCTCCCCCAATGGCGGGCCAGGGCAAGGAGTGCGTGCCCCCCACCCGGAGCAGTATTCCAGAATCTGGGACGGCCCCACAGGAGTGATCGGGCCATTACTGGTCGAGCCGGTCACAGTTTTCCTCCATTTTCTCCCATACCCTTCACCTGTGCAATGGTCGGGAGGCTGTCCACCACTGTGGAGGCAACCAGTTGCCCTGGACATGGGTCAACCCTTGCATGGCTGTGCATCTGTGCTGACACCCAGCTACTGCTGGGTGTCTGTCAACAACACCATGCTATTCCCTCCCGAGGAAGAGTGCAGCCTTCCGGACACTCAATCCTTCCTCCTCGGCGATCCAACTCCATTACGAACCGGGTCACCAGCATGGTACAAGGTGTGGCGCCCTGTGCCTCAACCCTCAGCACCACCAGGCGGCCTGTTGGGACCATATTGTAGATTTCATTCATATGTGAGGAAATTGTAAAATGTTTTTTCACTGACATTTTGATGATACATAATTCTTGTATGTATACTGTACATATTGTGCATATATATTTTATTTGTTACATATTCAGAGAGTACCTTTGAGTCACAGACTCATTTACAAAGGTTCCTGACCTACAAAGCCCCTACGAACAGGGACTGCAGTATCTTCAAGATCTCCTTATTCCCTACTGTCCCTCTCGCTCACTCCGATCCGCCGACGAGGGATTGCTAGAGATTCCCAGGGTTCGTTTAAAAAACATCTGGGGCACGGGCATTTTCCTACGCTGCCCCCACCCTGTGGAATTCTCTACCTCGTCGGATACGAAGCTGCCTGACCATCGAGAGTTTTAAGTCAGAATTAAAAACTTATTTATTCTTAAAAGCATATGGAGAGTGATTTTATTGTGATTTTTATTGTGATTTTATTGTGATTGTATTGTTATTATTGTTGTTGATATAAGTTTGTGAATTCTAATTGCCTGTCCATTTGTACAGCGCTTTGGTTTTGAAAAGCGCTTAAAAATAAATTTTTTCTTTACTTACTTTACTTTTACTTCCACGTCACATAGATTGTATACAGACAGACATTATAGCAAGTGAGCTCAGAGACAGATACAGATTGTTTTATAAAGAATCAGTCAAGCTAACATTCAAAATACTTGGGTTACTTATTAAGTAAATTACATTGTACACACATGACATAGTCATGAGCAACCGTGGATGGACACTAAGAGAAGAGGCAGGCTTCCTGTTATTGTTGTTAGTAGTAGTATTATTATTATGAAAATCCCCAAAAAAAAATTGTAAGGGAGTTTAACACATTCAATGATGATGGTTTGTAACCTACAGCATAAACTTGTTATTGGAGGATAGGGTTAAATTTGTTGGTTTAAACGTTTTTAACACATCGATTTATCAATCTGAAATGAGGATGGCACCTTTAAGGGAGGCATTTAAATACTGGTACATAACTGTAATGAATTTTGGCTTGATAAAACTCATGATTGGGCACAAAACGGTGGTGGTGGCAAGGGGGATGCCACTTTTAACTTAAAAGCTTATAAATAAAGTATTTATTTTATCTTCATACAAGCTGCACTGGCATTTTATGATGTCTTTTTCTCAGTTAACCGTCTTGAGGTCATACAGTGGTACCTAGGGGTTGCGGGTGAGACCCCTATGATTTATTGCTGCCCCTATGATGTCCCTTGCTACCCCTAGCAAACCTAAAAACATGTTTTCCCTAACACTTATTTATATAAAATGTGATGGGTGGAGGAGATTTGCAAACCCTGTGATTCTGATGAAATTACTCTACTGTCCCCTTCCCCATCGCAAATAGCTTGGTGTATTTAAATACTAATATTTATGGAGATAATCTATGTTAGGTATGGATTGAATTCATGAAGTGGACCCTGTGTGTTGGCTACAGGCATGCCCAGTTGTAAATGTTACCTGTCTATTTGTCTTAACTGTTGTGTGCAGTTTTAAAATGTCCTATCAGTTGATTTGAATGACTTGCTTTTACCTTATCATACGGTTTTAGAAAAAATTATGGGACTGGTACTGCCTTGTTTGGGTTTATAAATGCCGCACTTAGGGGCTTTGATAAAGGCCATATGACTGGGGTGGTATTTGTGGACCTAACCAAGGCTTTTGATTTATTAGAGCATGATTTAATTTGTCAAAGGTTAGGGATTTGGGGTTTTTATGGATCTGTAGTGGCTTGGATAAGAGATTATTTGGTTAATCATGTACAGTTTGTTAGTGTTGGTTCTCATTTTTCTAAGTTGTCTTTGATTGATTGTGGTGTCCCTCAGGGGTCTATATTGGGCCCCTTGTTGTTTTTCCCTGTTTGTAAATGAACTCCCTTCTATTAGTTTGAAATGTCAGTCTATCTTGTATGCTGATGATTTGATATTTTTTTGTCGGGGTAATTCTATTGAAGAAATGTCTGCGGTTTTAAGTTGTGATTGTGGGAGGGTTTGTTCTTGGTTTTTAGAGAATTAATTAGTTCTAAATTCAGTTAAAACTAAATCCATGTTTTTGGGACAAAGGGTATGTTAAGTTCAGATCCAATGTAAAATTTATTTCATCAAAATGGACAGGTTATTGAACCGTTTTCTTTTAAATACTTTGGTGTTCTGTCAGATCCTAGTTTGTCATTTCCTCCCATATAAGATCAGTTACCCTAACAATAAATTGGAGATTGGGTTTGCTATATAAATTTAGGGATTATTTGTCTTTTGAGGTTGGGAAATCTATAGCGGTTGGTTCCTTGTTATCACTTTTTGATTATGTCGTTCATATTTGTTTGGGGTTGGGATGTAGGGAATTGCAACTTTTGAAGGAGTCTTGCAATAACATTTGTCATTTTTATTTTGTTAGAATCCCCTCAGTTACGTCATTGTCTATTGTATGCTAAGTTAGGCTGGTTATCTTCGTTAGCAAAAATTGAATTTTTTTTTTGTATGATTTTTAAGTGTGTTTTTAGGGTCTAAGTTTCCTTTTAAATGGTTTAATTAATGTTAGGAATGTTCCTTCCAGTTTACGTTCCTCTGTTGGTAGTACGTTAGTTATTGAATTGTCCAAATTGAAATTAGTTTATCGTGCCTTCTCTATTTCTGCCCCCATTCATTGGAATGCCCTTCCCTTGTTTATCTGACAGTCTTCATCAGTTGTTGGTTTTAAGAAAAAACTAATGGAATTTCTGTTGAAGTATTAATGTGTTTTGTAATATTTAATGTGTTTTGTTGTGTTGTTTTTTCTTTTGTTTGTCTGTATTTTTTGTATTTTTGTTCTGGGTTAGACTTGAAAAGGGGCCTTTGGTCCAGTGTCATTTACCTGGTCAACAAGTGAATGAATAAACAAATAGTTGGTTCCGGTTTAAAGTTAATAAAACCAGAGTTGAAAAACATTTTGCAGCATAATGTCTACTACTGAAAAAGCCCCTGTAGGTAAACTATATAGAAAAACATCTTTTTTTCAAACATGAAGTCTTGCTATATTATGACATATGCAGTGAGTCCAACCTTCGAACTGCTCCGGAGGTGAGAGCTAACTTTCCATGCCAGGCATGGGCAGCTGAAACTCAAGCTCGGTTGAAAACTCTGTCTGTTGTTCTTCAAACTCAAACTGTCAGATTCTTTACTCCGCCTCACTGAACAGTCGCTCCGGAGATTTTCTCCTTCTGCTCGGTTCATTTTGTCGGTTAAAGTATTTTCTCATTTTTTTGACCGAATTTAAACCGCAACCGGTCGGTTCAAGCTCTGTCTGTGGTATTGTAAGTACTAGATAGCTTTTACATTTAATTCTTCTGTGTGGAACTTGTAAACAGTTATCGGTTCGGTTTGAACCGATCAGGTTGTTTTGAATTATATTAATCTGTCTTTTAGAGTGTGGTTACGGTTCTTATCGCTTCTAAAAGCAGATTTTATTACGTTTTTCCATGACCGTGACACGGTTGGGAACCGATAAGAGGGTCTTGCTTGGCGGATTGCCATAAGCGGGCAGGTTTGGTTAGGACTGGCACTATGTCTGAGAAACCCAAAAGAAAACCGGGCCCATTGGTTTTCAACACTGCAGTGTCTGTGGGGAAGCCTTTGCCAAGGCTGACCACCCACCACCTGTGTTTATTGACTGGGTTTGACCACCTCAGTGCAGACTGCCAGATTTGCAAAATGTTCCTGCAGCTACCCTGGATAAGAGAGTTGGTAGGCTCAGGGAAGGGAGACCGGATGGCCAGCCCGGTTCGGTTCCAACCGAACCGGAGGGAGTGCCCTCTGACCAGGGCGAGACTTCCTCGGGCAAAAGGAGAGCCGACTCTGAGGAGTCGGTTCCAGCAAAAAGGACAAGGAAATCAGCTGGTGTGGAGCCAAAACTTTCCTCTCCAACCGCTGAAGAAATAGCCAAAGCGATTAAAATTGTCCAGTCGCTTTCCCTGGTTCCGACCGAACCGGCACCATCAGGTAAGCGTACGGTTCGGCCGGTTCCACTGGTTCAAGAGTATGATTTAGAGAATTTTATGAACGGAGGAGGGAAGAGGTATGAGGAGAGTGAATGTGGCTTTGAAAGTCTGGATGTGCCCATTGACCGGACATCTCCCCAGACAGACTTTCAGGAGTGTCTCCTCCTAGGCTTTCTGAGTCCCCTTCTCATTTTATTTTTTATAAAAAAGTGGCTGAAACCCTCCAGCTCCCTATGGAGGAAGCTGTGGATGATCAAGAGGAACCTGACTATGTGGAAATGATGGTTATCCCAGAGTCCAGGAGACTGTCTATTCCTTTGCATAAATCTTTTGGGAAACAGACAGTAAAAATTCTAAAAACTCCTCACACTGTACCTCCTATTGATAAGAGAATGGACAAGAGGTATGCATTGTCAGGCTCTGATACAGAGTTCCTTACACAACAATGCAGCCATGTTGGGGAGTGCAGGCTGCAGCCTGTGATAAAGCAAATATTCTCTTGGCCTCCACCCCCTGACAAGGACTCCAGGAGGATTGATGCCATGGCAAAGAAACAGTACATGGCAGCATCCTTGGGACTCAGACAGGCAAATTATATGGCTTATGTTGCTAGATACCAGAAATCCAGATGGGATACTGTTATGGCTCTAGCAGAAACAGGTCCTGGCCAGCTTGCCAAGGAGCTGGAGCAGGTGGCTGTTGATGGTATTGAGGCATCTAAGGTGCAGTTCCATGCTGCAGTGGACTCTAATGATGTGTCATCAAGAGTCATGGCTACATCTGTGGCACTCTGCAGAATGGCTTGGCTCAGATGTACTAGCCTGTCTAGGATACCCAGACTAAGGCCATGGATTTTCCTGTTGTGGGTAATTCTCTGTTTGGGGAGCAGACAGAGAATTACAAGAGAAAAATGGATGAGTATAGGACCACCTATAGGGTGCACAGGCCAAGAAAGGCAGGCCACTCCTCAAGGCAGCCTTCCAGGGGCAGGGGCAGGCCTTTTCATAGCCTTTTACCAAGCCTAGGCCTCCTCTTCAGCTTCGTCAGAGGGGTTCTTTAGAGGAGAGGCAGACTGGGTACAAGCAGACCTGCTTCCACCCCTCAGCCTAAAGCCCCTGCCAAGCAGGTACCCTGATGGGGTGGCCAGGGCCGATTCTCCACTACCTGTAGGGGGCAGGCTGGCTTACTTTGTCCAGGACTGGAAGGCTCTCGCATCAGACAAGTGGGTCCTGGAAGTAGTAAGCCAGGGACTGGTTCTCAACTTCAAAAAATTTCCTAAGATGAGAACCAGATCCTTTCCACCTGCAAATCCACCAGAGGCACTTGCCCTTAAGGCAGAAGTCTCTACCCTCCTGGCTCTCAGAGCCGTGGAAAGGGTTCCACCCCTACACCAGGGCAAAGGATTGTACTCCAGGTACTTCCTTACCCCAAAAAAGACAGGAGAATGGCGGCCCATCCTGAATCTCAGACACTTAAACAAGCAGATTTTAAAACCAAAATTCAAAATGGTGACTCTGGGAATTATTCTGCCCTCTCTAAGGCCAGGGGACTGGCTAGCGTCCCTGGACCTCAAGGATGCCTACTTCCATATTCTCATCAGAAGCTCCCTGAAAGTACCTCAGGTTGGCTGCCCTCAGGCCATTACCAGTTCAGAGGCAATGCCCTTTGGCCTCACCTCTGCTCAAGGGTATTCACAAAATGTCTGGCAGTAGCAGTTGCCCACCTAAGAGAGCAAAAAATTGCCATCTTCCCTTACCTGGACGACTCGCTCATAGTAGGCCAGTCTCCAGACCAAGTCAAGTTACATCTTCAGATAACTCAGCAACTGCTTACCTCTCTAGGTTTCCTTCTGAATCTTCCAAGTCAGTTCTAGAGCCTGTCCAGCTCCTCACCTTCATAGGCGCAGAACTGAACACAGAGGAAGCCAGAGCCTTCCTGCCTTTGGACAGGGCAAGGACCCTGGTCTCTCTGGCCTCCTCATTCACCTGCAGGTCTCTCAACCAGCAAGGCATTTTCTACAGCTCCCTAGGGCACATGGCTGCTTCTACAGCAGTAGTGCAAGAGCCAGATTTCAGATGAGGACATCCAGTTCCATTTGAGAGCCTTTTGGTCTCAAAGAAAGGATCCTCTAACCAAATTGATCCCAGTGACTCTAACCTGATCCAAGCCCTACAATGGTGGCAGGATCAGAGCAATCTGAGACAGGGGGTTCCCTTTGTCACTCAGTCTCACTCTTTAATCCTTACTACAGATGCATCCCTCTTGGGGTGGGGAGCTCGCATGGGCGACCTCACTACCCAGGGACAGTGGTCCCCTCAGGAATCTCTGCTCCATAGCAACCTGTTGGAGCTCAGAGCAGTTTTCTAGCACTTCAAGCTTTTTCCAAATCTGTTCAGAACAAAGTTGTACAGGTCAGAACAGACAACACCACTACGATGTGGTACATCAACAAGCAAGGAGGCACTCTGTCTACGGCCTTGTGCACCGAAGCAATGAAGTTGTGGTCTCTGGCTTATTCCCTGAACACCTCCCTTATGGCAGTTCACCTCCCAGGCAAGGACAATGTCCTGGCAGATGCTCTCAGCAGGATTTCCCAGGGCCATCACGAATGGTCACTGGATCCCTGTCCTGGGTAATATTTGCCAGGTGGGGCACCCATGAATGAATCTTTTGCAGCCCCAGACAATCACCAACTTCCCCTTTTTTGCTGCAGGCCCCCAGTGTTGGGCTCAGTCCCTCTGGATGCCTTAGTTCTCAATTGGGAAGGGAAGTTTCTCTATGCTTTTCCCCCCCTTGCCTCTCCTGTTCAAAGTGTTAGTCAAAATCAGATCTCAATCCTGCAAAGTGATTCTGATTGCTCCAGATTGGGCCAGACAACCGTGGTATCCCTCCTGCTGTCCTTAGCAGTCCATCTTCCCTTGTCTTCCCAGGAATCACAATCTCTGTTAACCTGTACTCAGGGAAGGGTTTGGTACCCGAACCTCAATCTCTCAATCTAGGGGCCTGGCTCTTGAAGAGTTAGAATTTGCTGATCTACACCTCTCCCAAGGTGTAATGGATATATTGAAGGCTTCTAGGAAGCCTTCCACCAGGGCTACTTACAATTCCAAATGGAAGAGGTTTTCCATATGGTGCTCTGGGAAGCATATTTCCCCAGAATCTGCTGATTTACCCACAGTCCTGGATTATATGGTCCATTTGAACACTTTGGGGCTCAGACCAGCTACCCTAAAGGTGCATTTGGCAGCTGTTTGCTTTTATTTCAGCAGGTAAACCCTCTTCTCTTTCAGTTCATCCTGTATTCTCTAAGTTTTTTAAGGGATTGCTTCACACCAACCCTCCATTCAGGGACCCTGCCCCTGCCTGGGATCTTAATGTTTGCATTGCTCAGCTTATGCAACCTCCCTTTGAGCCCTTGTCTTCAGCAGACCTCAAGTATTTGACTTGGAAGACTGTGTTTCTGGTAGCCATCACTTCTGCCAGACGCATAAGTGAATTACAAGCTTTGTCAGTGGAGCCTGATTTTTATCTCCTTTCATAGAGATAAGGTGGTCCTCCGGACTAACAGGAAGTTCTTGCCTAAGGTGGTTTCAGATTTCCACCTTAATCAATCTATTTCTCTTCCAGTGTACTTCACTGACCATTCCTCCTCTGGCGAGAGGAGGCTGCACAGCTTAGATGTGAAGAGAGCCCTTAGTTACTACATTGAGCGTACCAAGGGTCACAGGTTTGACTCCCTCCAACTGTTCCTCACTTATGGTGAGGTTGGTAAAGGGAAACCTGCCACTAAAAGATCCGTTGCCAGGTGGATTGTCTCTTGTATCCAGTTCTGTTATGAAAAGCTGGGTAAGGTTCCTCCCTCAGGCCTGAGGGCTCACTCTACCAGAGGTACAGCTGCTTCCCTGGCTGCTGCCAGGGACATCCCCATTCTAGAGATTTGTCAAGCAGCTACCTGGAAAACAGTTCACACTTTTACCAAGCATTACTCTCTGGACACCCAGGCTAGGAGTGATGCTCGGTTTGGCACAGCTGTGCTTCAGAGCCTATTTCCTAAGTAGGTTCTTTCCCTCCTCCATGGAGGTACTGCTGTGTAGTCTGCATATGTCATAATATAGCAAGACTTCATGTTGTTTGAAGAAAAAATTACTCACCTTAGTAATGTTGTTTCTTCTAATGGAGTCTTGCTATATTATGACCTCCCCTGCCTGCCCCTCTCAGAACCTCTGTTTTTGGGATGTGGGTGGGCAGTGCAGTGTTGGCACTTAGTAGATGCCCACCTTGTTTTCACCCCTCTCTTTCTGGGGTGACTGGGTGTTGTGTTTTTCATTTTTTGGGTCTCCTGACTTGAGTCTTTGTTTTGGGACCAAAAAATGTGTTGTTATATTTAGTAGCCAGTTGGCTAGTGTAGGTTTACAGCTTCCACACAGGACCTTAGTGAGTTTAGCTCGTAAAGATCTGACAGTTTGAGTTTGAAGAACAACAGACAGAGTTTTCAACCGAGCTCGAGCTCAGCGTTCCATGCCTGGCATGGAAAGTTAACTCTTTCACCTCCGGAGCAGTTCAAAGGTTGGGACTCACTGCATATGTCCTAATATAGCAAGACTCCATTAGAAGAAACAACATTACTAAGGTGAGTAATTTTTTCTTAAAAAATGTCCACTCCTATTTGACATTCTGTTTAGTTTTTTTAGTTTTCATACATTCGAAACACATAAAACATAAAACTAGGATCACTGTTCCCTATAATCCATGTGCTAGTGTTTGTGGAAGACTAAGGAGCAGTGCAGTAAATATCAAATCAGTATATCAAATCCTACAGCATATATCAAATGCATAATAGTATGCAGTGGATAACACCTGTGTCTCCACCTATGAGTGGCAAAACCTTTATAGGTATCCCGAGGCAGCATCACTTGTAAATTATGGGTCTTACCACTCACTTTTGGGGATGTTTGCATTACCGTTTACTAGAGATGGGTAAATTTCATCTGCTGTGCTTATGCGTGGTGTTTGTGGCGAAATTGAAAAAACACTAAGCTCATCTTTTACAAAGCGCTAAGCCAGCAGAAAAAAAATCCACAAAGATGACCCTTGGTGAATGGACTAACTCCAGAGACTGGCACTTTCTGGCCAGCTACATGAAGAGTAGTGGTGGCTTAAATCAAGTAACCCCCACTCCTACTAACCAAGTAAAAAAACAAAACAAAAAAACAAAAACATCCTGACCCACTTAGCACCCAACACCACCACCATCACCGCTTACGTGATAACATACCCCTTTCCCCAACTATCTTAGCATCCAACTCCTCCCCGCACGCCCTTTGTAATAATTACTTACTTAAAAATATAAGCTGTAGCAGTATGCCAAGAAACTGTGACCACCATGATTTTTTATTTATTTTTTTGTTAATTTATGGTGCTTTGTTTCCACCTCACCCAGGCAGCCCGCATTAGCCAAATGGAATACCAGTACATCCTGTTATGTGGTTGAATATTTGGGATAAAGTTTGAATGCTAGGGCATAGCGCTGCTGGCACGGGTACCCCATAGGCATATTCGTTGTTGGTACTGGGGCCCCTCATTGCCCTATTTCCAGGTGGGCCCTTGCTGCCTTGTCTGACCCTGGGGAAAGGCGAAGATTGTTGGTTTTATGCCTCAAACAGCAGGATGCACTAACAATCCAAGCCATAGTAAATCTGTACACCTAGACCAACACTACTCTAACCTTCCCTAGACCCATTGCCCAAGTCTTTCAGGACTACTACCACCAACTGTGTAATATTAGGGAATCAAAAACCACACACTGCAGATTGATGGCTATTTGATTTCAGTCCCCCTCCCCAAGCTCGACATGACCTTCTGGAGCAGCCCTTAACTACACTAGAAATCAAGTAGGCTATTGGTTCCATGTCCAGTGACGAGGCCCCTGGCTCACATGGATTTACCTCAAATTTTTATAATGCTCTTGTAGAAAAAGTTCTGCTCCCTCTGAAGGACTTTTACATAGAAGCCCATGGGTAGAAATCCATGGACAGTCTCATTCAGTAAGCCACAATCTCAGTCATAACCAAGCCAGGGAAAGACCCCAAAGCAGTGCAAAGCTATCAGCCTAGCTCACTTTTAAATATGGACCTGAAGAGCCTGGCTAAAGTACTAGCCATATGGCTACAAAAGGTGTGTCTCCTTATTGAGTCTGGAGCAGGTGGGTTTTGGGTGGGGCGGGGGAGTCTCTTAAGACCATGTACAAAAGTTGTTTCACATTATCTGTGCATCCAGGGAGGCTGAGGCCACTGTGATCCTCACCTCCCTGGACACAGAGAAAGCCTTTGAGAGAATCTCATGGGTCTGTCTAGAACTCTGAAACAATTTGGTCTCCCAAGAGAATACATACAGTGGGCTAAACTATTGTACTCACAGTCCTTTGCAAAAGTTAGCTGTAACAGAGTCCTGTTGTCTGGCATATCTTGTCCAATGGCACCAGGCAGGGTTATCCCTCGCCCCCTTCTTTATTCAGCCTCTGTTTAAAGCCCCTGGCACTTAAATTGAATGAGAGCAAAAAGATGCAGGAGATCACCTTTGAGAGAAGCAGTACAGAATGTCTCTATATGCAGGCAACATCTACTCCATGTTCAGACCCTGAAGTCTGCCTGCCAGAAGTTCTGGGGAACTTGAGGAATTTGGCAAGATTTCCCTCTATAAGGTGAACGTGTCCAAAACAGTGGTCCTTCCACCGAATCATAAGGTCAGATAACAGGACGTTGCAAGCCTGGGACTCATGTGGTCTACCAATTCTTTGTTGCATCTTGGTATACATTTTATTTATTTATTTACAGTTTGGTAACTGGGAAAGACGCAGTGAGCTGAGGCTTGTTTCCATTTACAACTCGTGGGGGTGGGGGTGGGATTAGACCAGTGAAGTTTGATATCATTTACAATGCACTCAGAGCTGTTGTACAAGAGTCATGAAAACAACGGACATATTGAACAGAAGGTTTGAATGTTCGACTGGACTTACAGTCGAGGTTAAGGAGCATTTGGTCAGGTGCAAGGTGCAGCAGGAGATGGACTTAACTGGCGTTTGAAGGCAGGGAGGGTGGCTTGCCGAAGGGTAGGTGGGAGTTGATCTCAGAGGAGAAATTGGTAGGAGAAGAGCTTGACCAGTGGTTAAGTAAAGGTGGGAGGAGAAGAAATAGGATTCCCTGGAGCAAAGTGGATAGGAGGAGGGACAGGTGGGTGACAAGAGGAGGCGGTAGACAGGATGAATCAAACTTTTACTTGGTGATTAATGCTAAGAGTGGGTCTGGTGATGGTGGGAGAGGTAGGTTAACGGAGAGGAATAGAGAACAGTGGTGTGTGTGCGGAGGGAGCTTGTGACTAAATGACAGAAGGCATGTAGGAGGGAGTCTGGCTTTGTCGGGGAGTAGTGCTGTAGACGGTGTCCGCGTACTTGAACAAGAGGATCGTTTTGATTACCAGCTCACTGGGAACTGAAGGAGAGAGGCAATTCTTGTTACAGTACATAACTCCAAGCTTTTGGTGGAGTTTGTAGAGCATGGAGCCAATATGGACAGATAAATCCAGTTCGTCATTGAGCCGGACCCTGAAGTATTTGAATGCTGGGTCTGCTTCAAGGGAAGAGCCATTTGGGGTGACGAATACAGGAGGTGTCAGGAATGTGGCCAGTTTTTGTCTTTTTTTTCCAAAGGTCATTGTGATGGTTTTCTTGGTGTTGGCTCTCAGTTGGTTAGTGTGAAACCAATTTAGCATATTAAGATCATGCTGGTGAGGTGCCTCCATGTCAGGAGTTGAGGGACCAGAGGTGTAGATGATTGTATCATCAGCATACATGTGGAGTTGTGAGTTCTAGCAGATGGCGGGGTGGTCCTTGATTAAAGGAACCTTGGCAAGGATTGGGAGAGGGGAAGATAGGGTGGAGCCCGCCTGGACTGACTGACACCTGTTTAAAAAAAAAAAAAAAAATTATTAACCTAATAACAAAATCAAGCAAGACCTCCTCAGATGGTCCACTCTTACCATTCGCTCTGGGAAAAGTGAATGACATAAAAATGAGCGTTCTGCCTAGAATTTTATACACCCTGCATGCTGATAGTCATGCTTCCTCTCCTGTGGTTTCACTCATAGCAACATACTGACTTTCCTCTGGCAGGGCTAGAAACACAGGAGAGCCTGTTGCAAACTGTCAACACCCAGGTAAGTGGGTGGCCTCATTCTCCCTGATTTCCTTAAGTACTACTGTGCTGTCCAAGGTGTTAAATACCTCAGGTGGGGTTCCCCTCAGGAAGACTCTGACTCAACTTACCATCTACAGTGGTTAGACATTGAGAAGGCTGTCTGCAAACAGCAAGGCATTGCCATAGCTAATCTCTCTCAAAGCAGTTTAAATTCTCACCTATAGCAACCTCCGTTCATGTTTACACACGGCTAATAAGACTTACCAAATCCAATCCAGGGCCTCTGAATCTGCAACCACTGCGGCAAATAATAACTTTTGTATTGGAGGAAAACCTTCTTTAAAAAGGAATGGCATAGCAAGGTATCTCCACTTCAGGCAGTTTAATTAATAGAGAAATGGGTTTCTAGAACATGGATATGTTGTTCATCCACACTGTCTGGCAGGTTCCTTGCGCTTTAAATCTTGCGGAAGGTCTTCAAGCTGGCTCCTCCCACCCACCGGGTGGTAAAACTCTCTGCTCTGCCCCATGGCCTTAGATCTTCCTTACATGAAACTCAGGTTCCTCATAGCGCTCTGCGTGTTAGACTGGATCCTAATTCTTCGGTTCATCCGAAACTAGTTTTAAAAATTTCAAGACTTCGGTCTTCCTTTTCCCTCACGGCTGCGATGGACAAATTGACTCCCAGTTTTCGGCGGTGCCCATGCAGGCAGAAGATGTACAGGACGGATCCGCACTCCAAGTGTGTCTACTGCCTCGACTTAGAACACTATCCACAGGCCTGCGAATCTTGCTGTTCGTTCTCTGCCAACGTCTTGGAGGACCACGCTGCCTGGTTGAAGCTTCGGCGCCCCGAGAAATGCTACCCGCCGGTTAAGTCGAAAGAGGCCCGTTGGGCGGTTACCGCAGCAGCTGGCTTGGCTGAGCAGCTCGAGCAGATGATCGCCCTCAAGGAGGATGCGGCCTAGACCGCATCTTCCTCCTCCTGATTCTGCGGCATTTATCCCTTCATGCCAGAATTACCCTCGTATTTTGCTTCGTTCAAGAGCTTTGCCATTCCCTTCCGCTGAGGAGAGGAGCCATCGGGACATTCCTCTTGGTCAGAAGAAGGATTCCAAAGGTAAGTCCCATCGTCGGCGTTCGTGGGAGTGGAGAGGTCCCTTCCCGGACAGCCGACCATCGACTTGAGTCGAGGTTGTAGCTAAGGCTGCTGGCTTGCGGCATCCCGTCAGGTCAGTCGGCGAGACAGCGGTTGGGATATTTCTCGACCCGTCGGATGGTTTGTTGACTGGTGAGGCCGACAACCCATCTTCGCCAGTTCACCAGTGGAAACCGGTTACCTGTGCCATCGATTGCAGCAGTCCCGGTTAAGCCGTCCGAGCCGAGGAGGAGGCGGGTGTCCCTATTCCCTCCCAGACCCGCCCTCGGACACACGAGGTTCTCGGTCTTGGACTCTTCTTGGTCAGCTGACATCAGCGGTCTTGGCACGAGGTAAGCGGCGGCGCGTTCCTCCTCGGATGGGGAGGCTTGGCGCGGGTTGCGTCGGCCTTCACGAGGAGTTGGCGTGGCAGAGTTACTTTGTCCGGGGCTAAGTCGACTCAGGCGCCTTCCCCAGCCATCAAGTGGCTGTCACCTGATCGGCGAAACAACCTCGCTGCAGTCGAGATGCCTATATCTGGGCGGTTGTTACGGCCTAAACTGCTGCCCCACGGTGTGGTGGAACCTCCGCCTCCACAACAGCGAAACCGGGGCACTGACCAAGGAATCTTGGTTGGCTCAAGGCCTGCCCTGAGTTGTCAGTCACCCTCACTCCCGACCATCCTCGGTAGGTGGAGGGTGGCTCAAACCCTAGAGCAGTTTTTGCGGACTCTTGAGTCCGACTCCTCTATTCTCCAGGCAGGTTGACCTAGAGTCCACCAGGGGCCAGTCACTGGACGAAAGCCAATGTCCTTCATGGGTCTGCTTGGCTCATCTCAAAGTCCACGGGATGCAGCTCAAGCCCGTGTCTAAGTGGGCCAAGTATCCCTGGCGGAGATACTGGACCGAGGATTCACCACGGAGGCCTTTCCTGTGGCTGAGGCCATTGTCGGCCCAAGCCTTGGAGGTTCAGCAGCGGCCTGCTTCCTGTCCTCGCCCTCGGCCAGGATGGCCAGGAAGTATCACGGTCCTGTAGCTCTCTGCCTGGGTTTCAGAGCACCCCTCTGCCAAGGTTGGTCACAGACAGCGTTTTCCGGCGTTCCGGGAATGCTAGGGACATGGACAAGCCCCCCGACAAGGAGTCCAAAAAGCTGGGCTATGCTGGGCGCAAGGTGTACGCTGCGTCCTCCCTTGGCCTCCGCCAGGCCAGCTGGGCCATGCTGATGGCACACTTCTCCCATGCCCTCATGGGCTCCCTGGATGAGGTGATCCCTCATCTCCCGGCCGACCTCCAGACCACGGTCTGGCAGGTCTGGGACCAGGGTAGGGCAGTGGCGAAGCAGCAGCTCCAGACAGCTCTGGACATAGGAGATTCCTGTGCCAGATCAGTGGCGGCTGCAGTGGCTATGCGCCTCAGGGCATGGCTGAGGATATCCACCTTACGGCGGATACCCAGCACAAGTGGCGAATGTCCCTTCTTGGGGACCGACCTCTCGGCCCTGGGTGGAAAGTCACCTCCAGCGGATCAAAGTCCAATGCAACCCTGGACTCGGTCACCTCCGCCCAGAAGGACAAAGGCAGCAGCTCAAATCCTTTAATCCTTCTGCGCCCGCGGCACGTCAGGGCCCAACAGCACCAGCATCAGGGCCAGCAGGCTCGCGCTTGGCATCCCAATCCCAAGCCCACAGCTTCCTCCAGCAGGAAGCAGGGAGGTAAAGGACCAGGAAGTCCCTCGGCCGGTTCCTCCTCCAAGCCTGCCCAGTGACGGGTTGAGGGGTGTCGCCCCCAGCCCCGTCACTCCCCCCGGGTGCCCCCCATGGGGACAGCTCCACCACTTCCTTTCCGCCTGGTCCGCTATCACCACGGACCGCTGGGTGTTGGAGGTTGTAGGAAAGTGCCTGCCTCTGGAGTTTGAGCAGACCCCACCCTTTCGAGCCATCGCCCCTCAGGGGGCTACGGGGTCCGCAGCCTCGCTGTCGGCCCGCCGAGCTGATATTGCCCTGCTCCTCGAAAAAGAGGTGATCAGGAAGGTGGTGGACCCTCCTCCAGACCCGGGGTTTGTGTCCAGGTATTTCCTGGTCCCAAAACGGACGGGGCTGGTGCCCCATTCTCGATCTGCATGACCTGAGCGGGTTCCCTAAGGTCTCGGACCTTCAGGATGGTCACTCTGGCTCAGATAATCCCATCCTTAGAGCGAGGCATGTGGTTCTGTTCCCTGGACCTCAGGGCGCGTTCTTTCCGTCCTAATCCGTCAGTCTCATCAGAGATTCCTCTGCTTCAGAGCAGAGGATCCCTTCTGATTCAGGGCCATGCCCTTGGCCTCTTCCTAGCTCCAGGGTCTTCACCAAATGCATGGCAGTGGTGACAGCATTCCTCTGCGGCCGAAGGGTCGGTGTACCCACCTGGACGACTGGCTGATTGCAGCCCCTCCAGAGCAGAGGTGGAGTGGTCCAGAGATCCAGCCCTCAGGTTTTGCTCTCAGATTGGCCTCCTCATCAGGAGGCCAAGTCAGAACTTCGTGCCAAAGCAGGTGATACTTTTCATCGGGGCAGAGCTCGACTGTCTTCGAGCCAGAGCATGGTTCCCGGCGGACAGGGCCGAGATTCTTTCCTCCTTTTGCCGGATCATTTCTGGTTGGGCAATCACGCCCTGCCCGGGACTTCCTGCGCCTCCTGGGCCTCATGGCAGCCTGCACCAGCATGGTCTGTTGGGCTCATTGGTACATGCGTCCTCTTCAATGGGGACTGGCCGGCCAGTGGTCACAGCACTTCGATCCATTGGATCAGCTAGTGACAGTGACCCAGGGGATGTGGAACGCTGTCCAGTGGTGGACCATTCCAGCACATCTGCAGGAGGGCATCCCATTTGTCCACCCCGAGCCGACGGTCTCTATCGACTGATGCCTCTCTGATGGGTTGGGGTGCCCATCTGGGGGAGCACAGAGCGCATGGCCTCTGGTCCCCTCAGGAGTCCCGATGCAACATCAACCTGCTGGAGCTTCGAGCAGTTCATCTAGCCCTCACCGCCTTCACTCCGTTTCTATGGGGTCAAGTGGTTCAGGTCCAGACGGACAATACCACGACCATGTACTATCTAAACCGCCAGGGCGGGACACACTCCATGCCTCTGTGCAGGGAAGCTCTCCGCATTTGGTCACTCGTGCGCAGCCTGGAGGCGGATCTCCTTGCCATTCACATGGCAGGAGCCTCCAACACTCTGGCCGATGCCGTAAGCCGGATAGGGGCTGCGTCTCACGAGTGGTCTCTCCTGCCGGAGGTAGTTCAGATCTCTTCTCCACTGGGGCATGCCTCAGGCGGACCTATTTGCCTCCAGGGAGAATGCGAAGCTGAGACTGTTTCATGCCGCCCCCTCAGCAGGGCTCGCTGCAGGAGGATGTCTTCTCGAGGTTGTGGACCCCGGGCCTCTTCTACACCTTTCCCCATTTCCCTTGATCCACAAGGTGCTTCTCAAAGGCGAGGAGGGACAAGGTGCAGGTGATTTAGTAGCCCCAGACTGGCCCCGTCGGATCTGGTATCCAGATCTCCTCAGTCTCAGCTCCAGGCTCCTGCGGCTTCCAGCCCGCCTGGACCTGATCTCAGTCAATCAGGGGAAGGTATTCCATCCAGACCTTCAATCCCTGCACCTGACGGCCTGGTTTCTGAGCGGCTAGAGTTCCAGGCCTTGGGTCTTTCCGATGAGGTCCTCAACATCGAGGCATCCCGTGAGGAGTCGACCAGAAAATGCTACGCCTTCAAATGGAAGTGATTCTCCATTTAGTGTCAGGGCAAGG
Organism: Neoceratodus forsteri; assembly: GCA_016271365.2. Lineage (NCBI taxonomy): Eukaryota > Metazoa > Chordata > Ceratodontiformes > Ceratodontidae > Neoceratodus > Neoceratodus forsteri. Next base: position 630,329,493 of record CM057459.1, read on the forward strand.
GCCTGGACCCTTCCTCCTGTTCCTTGGCAAGCATTCTGGACTACCTGTGGTCCCTTTCTCAGCAAGGACTTCGATCGGCGACCCTTAAGGTGCACCCCTGGCTGCCATCTCTGCTCCCCAGGCGCGGGCGAGCAGAGAGAAGGTGGCTGTGTGCTTTTCAAAGGCCTTGATCGTATCCCCTCCGGTGCGAAGAACCTCCACCTCTCACGGGATCTACTGCTGGTATTAGCTAAGCTCATGGGCAGGCCATTGAACCAGCACAGGTGCGATATCTCCCACCTGTCATGGAAAACCGCCTTCTTGGTGGCTTCGCGTCAGCCAGAAGGATGGGGAGAGCTCAGGCGCTTTCCATAGAGTCTTCTTATCTGATCACAGGGACAAAGGTGTTGTCCCCCGCCCCACCTGAAATTCCCTTCCGAAGGTGGTGTCGGAGTTTCACCTTAACCAGGTGTTGACTCTGCTGGTGTTCTACCCCAATCTCACCTCGGAGGCCGAATATACGCTCCATACTTTGGACCCTAGAAGAGCGCTCGCTTATTATAAGGAGCGGATGGCTGAAGTTTGGGGAGAGGTTCTGCAGCTGTTTGTCACCTACACTGAAGCCACACCTGGCAGACCTGCAGCCAAGCGGATGATAGGCAGGTAGGTCATCTGCTGCATAGATCTCCACTATAGGTTGGCAGGCATGGAGCCTCCCAAAGGGATGAAGCTCATTCTACCGCCATACTGCTGCATTGGTAGCTGCTTCCAGGGGCGTCCCTATCCAGGAAATCTGCAGGGCTGCTACCTGGAAGTCAGCACATACCTCCATCGCCCTCTACCACACCAACCTTGAATCACTCGGGATGCAGGTTTTGGGGCCTTGGTTCTCCAGTCTTTATTCCCTAAGTAGGGGTAGCGCCTTGCCTCCCTCCTCCCAGAGAACTGCTAGGAGTCTGCCAGACAGTGTGGATGAACAACATATCCATGTCCTAGAAATACAGGTTATTCACCTGTAACAGGAGCTCTAGGAATGGTATGGCTTGTTCATCCATATTCCAAACCTCCGGCTTGATGCACAACCCTGGCTTCAGCTGAGCTAGATCTGGTGTCATGGCGGGCCGGGGAGTTTTACCACCGGGTGGGTGGGAGGCCAACTAGAAGACCTTCCGGCAAGATTTAAAGCGGCAAAGGAACCTGCCAGACAGTGTGGATAGAACAACATATACCATTCCTAGAACTCCTATTACAGGTGAGTAACCTGTATATCTCTGCTCAGCTGCAGGCTTGGTACAACCTGTGCAGCAAGGCTGTTTTTTCTTCTTGCAGCTGTGTCCTGTATTGGCCAGGATCATGGGTAAGCTCTTCTGACCCAGGGTCACCTCACTTGTTGCAGTTACAGAAACTGGCTACAGCACCCCACCCCATCTTAAACCTGTATAATGCTATCAGAGACCTTATGCCCCATAGATATGGTAAACCATCTATATACTGGATACTGAACTGAGGCTGTCACGGGACCCTCTGACAAATGTGGGATACCATAGCAGCAAATAAACTATTTCCTGTAGGTAACAGAAGTGAGTCCACACTTTCTCAGAAAACTTAAAGCTCTGTAAACAGTTTTATTTATTGTAGTAATTTCAAACACTTTATTGAATCCGGTAAAATTGCATACCACTCCCTGGTGGAAACATTGGGCAGGGAATTTACAAGTTAACAGGTAGGCATATTCTTCTCTGTATCGGCAACCCGTCTGTATAAACCATTTACAATGTGCAGACTCGCAATGGAAATGCCATGCTGACCAGCCACTTGCCCGACACACTTAGCCACATCCTAAACATTTTGACATCATACCAACATCTTCCTCAGATGGTGGTGTGTTAACCCTCAAAATCGAACAAATAGGGTACATTTAAAAACACAGACCACACATCATGTACAACACAGATAAAAAGGAATAAAGTAAGCTGGCTCAGTGGTGTGCAGGGCTGAGGCATTGTGCCTTTGCCACACTGGCAACCTATGTTCCAGTGGCAAGCGGGTTGCTGGAGATTTGCTGGGGCAGGAAAGGATCGAGCATCTGGATGACAGCTTTCCTCTCTCAGGAGGGTGGTTTGGCGTTCCTGCTGAATGACTGCCCCAGGTGGAGGCCCAAGGGCAGAATGGGTCGGGGACACCAGCGACTGGAGGGTGCTGGGGACTCTGCAGGGTGCACATGCCTCTACGTGTGCTCATTGATGTCGTGCCCTAGCAACAGGGGATGGGGAGGGAGAAAATGGAAAGGGAATGCTGGCAGGCTTCATGAAGTGCTGCCTGTGCTCCTGACCCACGGCTCTGCTCTGATATTTGGATTGAACACTGGAGGGGTGGGGGGGGCGGCTGGCCCTGCCACGAGGGAATCTGTGGGGGTCTTGCCTGGGGCTTGAGCCGGGATCAGGAGGGACATGCTCATGGGCTGATACGGAGTCCTCACACTGAGCGAGCCGAATCCGTGCCTGTCAGCTGCCCCGTAGGAGGAAAAAAGAAATAAAGTGCCAAAAACAAAATGCCCATAGAAAGATCAAAGTGCAGAAGTGCCTGAAAGTGCTCAAATAAGTGTGAAAAGTGCTCAATTAGCAGCAGAGAACCACTTAAATAACAGCAGTGACATGTTTAAAACCAATACAGAACACAGAACCCATGTGCATAAAGAGCAGCATAATCCAGAAAGGAGGACAGAACCTAAGAAAAAAGCAGGTTAATAGATTACATCTCAAGGGCAATTATGACCATAATAAATACAGCCATAAATACAGATAACTACATAAATATGAATGCAAGGACAGTTAATCATTTAATCGTATGGTTTCACTACCCCAATGTGAATGTCCAATGGACTTCCCTCTGCAACAATTTCTTAAATTGTCTCCTCCCGTTCCCCAAGTTCTACATTTTCGGTACCGACAAATGTCAGGACTATTGCTGATCCATAGCAGGTGTCCTGAAAATGCTTTACCTTAGCATACTGTACAGTGTCCTAATTGCTGTCTTGTGTTCTCCTATTAGATTATTTGTTTATTTTAGTTTACTCACATGCAACCGTCCACATGGACATATTAATATACAAATGACCCCTGTTGATGTAAAATTAATAAACTCAGTCATTCAGACCTTCTACCCTGCCTAGGATGTGCAGAGGTTTTTGTATTATAGGTGTTTGAACAGACACTACAGTGTCCACATCTGATTTCCATGGGGGAGGGGCATGCAACCATTAGCCCCAGACTGTTTAGGAAGAGTAGTTTAGACTACTTTTATTTCTATATACATCCTCTTCTATAGGAAATTCTTAAATGATTATGGGATAAAACATTCAATTTTGGATCAGCTCTAAGTAGGGAAGAGTGCTTTTTTTTTTTTTTTTTTTTTTTTTTAATACGTGACTTATCCTCATAGCCTGTACATTATACTGTGTGATGAATGTGGGCACCCATCCAGTATTTGTATTAGAGCTCCGTTTTCCCTATAGAATGTCCTCACGCGGTGTCCGTTTTGCATAATTAATTTCTGTATGTTGTTGTACTGTCTTTGTTTAAATATTTTAATCATATTCACTCTTCCCTGTTCAAAATCATCTGCCTCAGAGTATGTTCTTTTTAACCTTAAGAATTGTCCCTTTGGTTTATTATCGATAATGTGTTTGGGATGGCAACTGTCCACCTTTCTCAGCGTGTTATGCAGTGTTGGCTTTCTGTAAAGTTTTGAATTTCAGTTTTTAACCAGCTTTAAAAGCTGTCAAATCGTCGGCCCGGTGGACCCGAGGGTTGAGGCACTGGATGCCACATCTTGTGCCTTGCCCGGACCTGGGCTCAGGAGTGAGTGTGGGTTGCTGGAGGTCTGAAGGGAGGGACAGATTGAGCATCCTGACTGCTGTCCTCTTCTGGGGAGGTACGGATGGTCATCCTGCTCCTTGACTGCCTACTGGTGGAGGTTGGATGGCAGCACCAAGAGTCAGGAAGGCAAAGAATGTGGTAATGTGGCAACATGCCTGTAAGCATGGCTGTGAAGGGAAGGGTGGAAAATGGAAAAGAGGTGTCTGCAGGCGGCATGAGAGTCCTGCCTGCCAACCAGTGTCCTGCTCGTCCACCAGATCGCTGGCCCCAAACTGGATTAGATGCCCTTGGTGTGGGGAGGGAGAAGGCCTTCCCTTCCAGTCCTACTGCGGGGAGGGAAGAAGAATCTGTGGTAGTACTGGGGCTCAGCGATACTGAGGGTATCGAGTGGATGGACTTGGGTGGCAGACCGGAGGAGAGAGAGAGAGAGGGAGAGAGAGCTGCCTGCTGATGCCAAAGTAGGAGGGTAAACAGAAGATGGGGAAAATTGTCAAATCGAGGAGATTTATTTTGCTGACATCTTTCAACAGTAAACTTAAATGTGGACTTGTTTGTCTTATATAAATAACAAAGTCCTTCCGATCTGAGTCAATATTCCTCCAGATCAGGAATATATTGTCCAAATACCCATTCCATACTTTGATGTTAATAAATATATTTCAAACAACATGAAGTCTTGCTATATTCTGACATATGCAGTGACCCAATGCTCATAAGTTCAACATTTTTAATATTTTCACTTCAGATTTTCAGTATTGCCCATCCCATCATCTCCCTATGAATGATATAGCTGTCATTTTTTACATCCTGCTCGAACTGTGTTTTCACACATTCTGGCACAGAATGGCGCAGTTGCTGTGGAAATCAATGTTTGGGACAGATTAACAAAATCACGGTGCCACTGTTCATGAGCAGAGGTCCCAAATGCTTTCATGAGCTGGGGTTCTCAAACAGGCCAGTGTTGAAATTTGTAGTGCAATACCAACAAATGCCCGAGGCTTTAGTTTTAACCATAACATCTCACCTGCAAACCTGACATGTGTCAGGCGTATGCCTTGGATTGCCGGCCGTAATGCTCATGTCATTCCAACCCCACCCTGAAGCCAGTGACAGGCATCGAGGGGTGCCTTGGACTCTTTAGCTCCAGAGTTCACCCCATTCTCCTATACTGTACCCATTTCAGCGCATGTCCTTATGAAATGGGGTGACTGTGAAGCCGAACACCCCAAGGCACACCTCAACACTTGTCGGTGTCTGCAGGATAGGGTGAGGTGAAATGTCTGCCATGAGCGTTATGGGTGATGACCCAAAGGCACACCCCAATGCCTGTTAATCTCTGCAGGGTGGAGGTGGAGTTGGCATGAGTTCAATATTTCACTGCCATTCCTATTCTGCATCTAACTCCTGCACGTCCAATGCTAATATCGACAAGCAAACATTCAGCACCGACAAATGCTTGATACTTTCTGAGCTATTCCTTTCATTGTGTACCTTGGTGCTCCATGCTCTCCTTTTCTTCAGCTCTGTGTCCCACTGATACACCTAGCTATCATCCTCCTCTACGTCTCCTTATACTTTCCAAATGTTATCCTTTTAGTTTTTATCTTTTGACTACCTCTTCAAGAACCATTGTGGTCTCTTTTTCTTCTTGCTCACTTCCTTGATGCAAAGGTTTTTTTGCCTTCCTTGTTTCCCTTTTTTAGCTGTGCCCACTGTTTCTCCACCCCACCCCACCCTGGTCATCCTCCCCACCAGGTAATCCCTGAGGCATTAATCCATCTTTTTAAAATCTACCCTCCTGAAGTTCAGGAACCTCGCCCTTGTATGGTTCAGTTCCACAGCCATCCTTATATTGAACCACATTGTTTGGTGATCGCTGTTCCCCAGGTGGCCTCCTACCTTGATGTCTGCAACACGGTCTCTGTTACGGACTACCAGGTCCAGTACTGCTCCATCACAAGTGGGTTCACTGACTAATTGCCTGAGGAATACCTCCTACAGGGAGTCCAGGATGACCCTTCTTCTAGATTAAGCTGGGGAGTTCCATCTACTGTAGCCCAGGTGCCATATGCCACTGGGCTATCCCCCCCCCTTTGCCTGCTGTCCCTGCTACAGGGTAAGGGTCCTTGGTTTTGCTACAGTGACAATTGAGGGTTCATTCTCAGAAATAATGGTGTGCAGTGTCTCCACCAGAGTAAGGTATTAGTGGGCCAGGTATCTGCCTGGTACAGCCCTCTAGAGGCACTGCTCACCTCCCAATCAACCCACTCCACACAATGTCCCCAACAACCTTGATCCACCGTCAAACCACTAAATCTCTGTAATAGGTAATTTGCAATGAATGTCACTGACATAGCAGTTTCAACAAACAAACTTGCAGCTTTATTTGGGGGCAAAGGATCAGGGAAGGGATACGGGACAAAGGATGGCTGTGAAAGCAAGAAGGTTAGTGAAATAGGTAGCAACCATAAACATTTTGGGCTCTGAGACCAAACCCACCCCACTACTGCCAGTGCTTCCAAATAATCCTTCTGGGCACCCACTAGGATGGAGGCAGATCGATGCTGCAAGCCCACAAGTTGGCGGCAGTTGGGGTCTCAGAAATGTTGCAAAGACTTGGTTCAAGAAAACAACACAATTTCCTTTATTCTTTTCTAGTAACCAGGTCCTGGGTACTCACTGTTTGTTCATCTCAAGAACCTGGAGTATGGAGCTCGTTGTTCAGTACAGCACAGGGCAGAAGAAAGGCTGGCCATAGTCCCACAGGTAGAATGGACTTGCTTGAAGACACTGCAACTAGTCTTTAGGGAATGGGAATGGTACTCCCTCCGATATTGCCACTAATTTACATGAGGAAACACCTTTAAAGCCTGCCTAGAGATCCTGGTCGAACATGGTCTTCAACTGTGACTTTTTCAGATTTCTCCAACTACGACATCTCTACAAGTCCCTCCAAATCAGGGCACATACCTTGGATACCAACCCCAAACTCACTTCATTCATTACCCTCATTTATATGGGGTACTCGGAGCATATGATTTTCTACTTATACAGAGCTCTGGTAAACTCCAGCATAGACTCGATCCAAGACATATGGATGCATTGACAGGTGAGTTAGACATCGATATCGGAGGATTTGGCAAAAGCCTGTCAGATGGCATCCAGAGTGACAAACTACTGTCAGAGAAGAGATATGGTGAATCCAATACTTTCCGACCCCAGTAATCACTTGTAATATCTACCTACAAAGGACATGTCTTGATGGAAGGGATGTGGGGAGGAGGGCTCATTATGGCCATGTCATGTGGGGCTGTCTGGTCCTTTTGCCCCTTCTTCTAGTGACTTTACAGGAGGAACTAGGAGAACTATGCAGGAGACCGTTCACCATAATGGCAGAAGGGTTCTTATTACTACAGTACCTGGGGTTCCGAGACTCAAATGTTAGATATTTTAGGCATCTACTAATGGCTGCCAAAAAGTATGATTCACTCCACAAATCTCACCCTGATTACCTGATGCAAGGCTAATAGGATTCAATGTGCCTACTCAACTTGGAATAGTGTTATGCTTGTGTAACATAGATAATCTTTGGCTGTTCACCTCTATTCAGGGATATATGACCCTGTAGAGGTAGAAAGGCAAGGAACCCTACAGGAGGGTTCTCACTCTACAGGTGCCATGGCAGTAATTACCTTGGCTAAAGGTACCTTAGGAAGAGCCCACAGAAGACAGAGGCGTGCCACTGGAGGAGGAGGGGGGACGGAGGTCAACAAAAGAAATGATCGAGGCATAAGTGAGGAGGCGGCCTTATGGTCAAGCACTGGGGTGTCAGTTGATCGCCACCATTGGAACTACAGGTATAGTCGGTACAAGTCAATGTACTCACATAACAGGTATGGTATGTTATGCTTGTGTAACATAGCTAATCTTAGGCTGTTTGCCTCTCTAGCTGTGGAATATACCACTCTGTAGGGTATAAGGCAAGGAACCCTAGAGAGGTTCCACCTAGAGGTGTCGTGGGAGTGATTCCCTTGGCTAAAGGTACCTGCCATGAAGGAGGCCAAAAGAGTATCAAGCAGCGCTTATGTAGGTGCTGGTGATTTATGGAATTGAAGACCTATATATGGGTCAGCTGGAGTATGGTCAGGGGCTTGAGTAGAATAGGCAGGATACAAGGAGAATAGTGACCCACCATAGGTTTAAATGTAGGCACAGAGGCATTGCTTCCTAAGGAGAGAGGAACAGCTATGGGAGAGAGGGATAATTCGGGATGCCACCGCTCCTTCCAACAGCGGAATCCTAACTTAGTGACCTAGAGAAGATTACTCTCACCTATTTAGGTATTATGACCATTGGTATGGAGGACAGGAAAAACCCTTCGGGAGGAGGAAACCTCTGGGGTCCAAGGCCTAGGGTCACTTTCCGTCAGGCTGCTGGACAATTTTGTTTGTAGTGGCTCTGCTCTGCAATTTGAGACAAATCCAGGGAGATTCTAATTTAGAACACTCTTGCTCAATCCCTCTTATGGGAATGCCATTGGAGGGTTGTGGGAGTGAACTCTACAACTCGGGCACTCAATGCCAACCTCTAAGGTGGGGAGGAGAGTAATGACCACCGAGGCGCCATCCGGCCTACCATCTAAGAACAAACTGGGTGAACCAGAGGTGGTTGTGGGAGAATAGCTTAAAGGGTACCCAAACCCACACAGGCGGCTAAAGGGCCCTTTCTTTGAGAACCCCACCCTCCCACTGGGTCTTAAATGCTACATCAGAGGTTGCCTTCAATGCAGTTGGTTGACTGAGGGTCCACCCGGGTGAGAACTGTTCCCCAACCATGGGTCGTGGGTGAGAAGGACCCCGCCTAAGCTTTGTATACTCGAGATGCAGACTTTGGGGTGCAGAGGACTGTCAGCCACAGAGCTAGCCCAGAGTCCTGGAAGTAATGGATTCGTCAGCATGTTTCCAACATAAGGAAAGAATATAGTCATAATGTAGCATGGGACCCGTCGACGCTGGAAAGCGTCCTCTGGATCAGTGCATCTACCTGGTTATCAAAGACATAAATAAAATAAAGTGTGGGATTATGGGATTCAAACCCAGGTCTCCAGGTTTGCAGCTCAGTGCCTTTAACCACTATGCTTTACTGCCTCCAAACTGCCACCATATAAAATCACAGTGCTTCCTCTGTTTCTTTCTCTGACCTCCTTACCCTCTCTGGCACTTTTTTTCCTCCTCTGCAGCTCAGCTACCCATCTTCCATACCCAATTCCATTCTCCATGCCTCCCAACTCCATTCCCATGCTCCCCACCTCTATTCCCATGCAGCACCTCCTGACTCAGTTCCCCTTGCTGGTCCCAAACTGTAAGAGACCGCAGGGCATGTAAGGTGGCCACTGCTGCCAGTAAAGAGTGTGAAGCCAGACAGAGTAAGCAGTTCAGCCTGTTGCCTCCATTCAAACTCCCCCCAATTCACCTTGCTGGTCCTGGATTGCAACAGCGCCCTCTGCATGTGAAGTAGGCACTGCTGCCAGTGAGGGACAGCGATAAAGCAAAGCTGGGCAGAGCGAGCAATCTGGCCTGTTGCTAAAGATCCCTTAGGACACTGTGGGGAAAATGAGGCAAGAAGTGGGCTAAGGATACTTCCAAGGTGTTCCTGCAAAATCTGTGTGTTCAGTTTTTCAGCAGTGTATGCTCAGGGCCCCTGGAGCCAATACTAATGAGCACTTGCTTAATTTAAACCATCTTAAAAGGATAGAACAGTGGTATGTCCCCAATTATCATAGTAAGATGGTGCTTTATACCTAATAATAAACAGCAGAGAAGGGCGGGGGGGGCAGCAGTGCTCCTATTTTCCAAATAACCCACCCAATGCCATACATTCCACTCACTTTCCTGATGGCTTCCCTGGTGTTCCCACACAGTTCTGCCTCTGCTATACATCCCACCCACCTCCCAAATCACTTCCCTGAACTGGCCTCATAGTATGACCACTACCATACATCCCCACCACCTCCATGAGCACTTCCCTTCTGTGCCCACACACTGCCACCCCACCATACATCCCTCATGCTTCCCCAATCTCTTTTACCAATGTGCCCTCATTGCTTCACCACTGCCATAACCACCCACCTCCCAAATCACTTCCCTAATGTTCCAGCACAGTCCCCATCTATCCTGCCCACCTCCCAAATTGCTTCCCTAGTGTGCCTGCAGTCCTACCCCTGCCATTTATCCCACCCACATCCCTGATCCCTTAACTGGTGTGCCTGCAGAGTCCCACTCCTTCCATATATCATGCCCCCCTCCTCAATCACTTCAACGGTACACTCATACAGTCCCACCCCAACATATATTCCCCCACATCCCAATCACTTACACGGTGTGCGAGCACAGTCCCACCCCAGTCATATATCCTGCCCACCCTCCCTGATCGCTTTCACCAGTTTACCCTTAGTACCCACACCTGCCATATATCCCACCTAATATCTCGTATTACTTCCCTGCTGAGGCAAGCATGGTCCCAACCCAGCTATATATCCTACCCTTCTTCCCAGTTGCTTCTACACTGTGCCCACACAGTCCAACCTCTGCCATACATCCCACCTCCTCGATCTCTTCTTTGATGTGTCCACACAGTCCTATTCCTGCCACACACCCATCCCACCCACCTCACTGATAGCTTCTCTGTTGTGCCCACACAGTAGCACCCCTGCCATATATTATTCCCACCTCCTCAATCTCTTCTCTGATGTTTCATCATGGCTCCACCCCTGCCATATAACCCACCGACCTCCCTGATCTCTTCCTCAGTCTGCTTACACAATCCTACATCATCCATGTATCCCACCTATCTCCCCAATCACTTCCCTGGTGTGCCAGCAGTCTCACTCATGCCATATTTTCACTCACCTCCCCTATCATTTACCCCCATGTGTCCACACAGTCCTAGACCTGCCATAATCCTGCTAAACTCTACAATGTGCCTGCAATCCCATACCAGCCATATATCTCGCACATCTCCCTGATCACCACCTTGCTGTGATCACACAGCACCTACCCTGCCATATACTTCCCCCACCTCCCCAATCTCTTCTCCAATGTGACTGCACAGCTCTACCTCTGCAATGCATCACCAATCACTTCTGCGGTGTGCACACACAGTCCCACCATAATCATACTTCCTACTCACATTTCCAATCGTTTCCCTGGTGTGCCAGCACAGTCCATCTCTGCCATATATCTCACCCACCTCACCAACTGCTTCAGCAGTCTGCCTGCACTGTCTCACCTGTCATGTATCCTACCCACCTCCATCGCTTCCTTGGTGTGCCTTGATAATCCCACCTTGACATAATGTCCTGCCCACTTCCCTGATCGCATTCTTGCTGTGCTAATACAGTCCCACCCCTGCCATATATCCAACCCATCTCCCTGACTGCTTCCTTAATGTGCCAATACGGTACCACCCATTACATATCCTGCCCACTTCCCAACTGCTTCGATGGTGTGCCACCACAGTCCCACCCCTGCCACATATACCATCCACTGCCCTGATCATTGTCACAGCTGCCTGCACAGTCCCACTCATCATATATACTTACCCCCTCCACAATCACTTCCTTGGTCTGGCCACATAGTCCCACCCATGCCAAATATGCTTCATACCTCTAGATTGCTTCTGCAGTGTAGTCTCACCTCTGCCACCCATCCCACCCATGTCACCTATCACTACCAAGAAATGCCAGCAGTCTCACCCCTGTCATATACCCCCCACTCTCTGATTGCTTCTACAGTTTGCCCTCAGAGACCCACCATTGCCATATATGCTGTCCACCTCCTCGATTGCTTCCTCAGTCTGCCCAAACAGTCCCACCCCTGACACATATGCAGACCACCTCTGGATTGCTTCCCCCAGTGTACCCACACACAGTCCCAAATCCTGCCATACACCCCAACCTCCTCCTCGATCACTCTCTGGGTGTGTCTGCACAGTCCAACCCCTGCCCTATATCCCGCTGACTTCCTCAATCACTTCTTCAGTCTGCCCACACAATCCCACTCCTGCCATATAGCCCATCTGCATCCTGCGTCCCCATCACTTCCTGGGTGTGCCTGCACCCATCTCTCCAATCACTTCACCAGACTGTCCACACTGTCACTCCCCTTCCATGTATCCTACTCACCTCCCCAATGTTCCATCCCTGCCATACATCACACCAACCTCCCTGATCACTTCCTTGGTGTGCCACTAAGTCAAACACCTGTCATATATCCCCACTGTTGCTATAAGGTGTTGTGGTGAGGTGGGTATTAGCAGGGTGCCAGGGGCTTAACAGAGGTGAGACGGATCAGGGTGGTTCAGAGTAGAAGGCACCCTGGGAATAAACAGGACCTCGACAGAAGCCCGACGTGTTTGGTCTCCATTCCCAAGGTTCCTATTAGACCACGTGGGCAGGCAACTAAAGGGCCTACAGCCTTCACTGATCCCCTCCGGGCGATGTTATGCAACACGAGATCTATGTGGAACAAGACTGCAACTATGGCAGACTTGACTTCCTCAGTCGACCTGGCATGCATCTCGGATACCTGGCTAGGAGAAGATGCAGGGCCAGTGTAGGAGGCATCAGTGCTGGCCAGGTACTCTGTGATGCACTGCCCAAGAGGGGATCACATGGGTGGGGGAGTAGCTATCTGTTTTAGATCCAACTTGAATTTCTGCATACATCTGGTGGCTTGTACCTCGTTTGAATGTGTGGCAGTGCATGGGGGTCTGGGTGTGGGTTGCAGAATTCTCCTGGTTTAGCATCCTCTGGGGTCAGGTGGAGAATTTCTGCAGGAGGTGGCAGACTTCATCGCTGAGTGTGTACTGGAGTTGCCTAGATGACTTATTCTGGACGACTTCTATGCCTGGGTCAACGATTAATCCTCACATCTTGGATATGACTTCCTCTAGCTGATGACATTGCTGAGGCTTGCACATGCAGTTGCCTCTGTGACCCACCATCACAGCCACACCTTGGACTTGGTATTCTCACTGGGTCTCACTGACCTTGAGATTGATCAGGTTGTTTGGTCCGATCATTGTATGATGAAGTTCTCATTTGGGGCTCCCACTGATAGTCCCTCCCCTGTTGAGATGATCAGCTATCGCCTGTTATGGGGATTTTCCCCAGAGGGACTGATGGTGGTGATTGATTTTTCCAGTGTTAGTGCTATTATTGTGGGTGACTTGGGTGAGTCAGTAGCAGCCCATAATAGGGCTGTCTCCGAGGTGCTTGATGCCATCACACTGGTCCGTATACGACCCAGGTCCACTTGCCAGAGACCACCATGGTATGATGGCGTTCTCAAGACGATGAAAACCATGGGTCGAAGGTTGGAGCATTGCTGGTGTAGGACTCAGCTAGAGGAGGATAGATTGATTTTGAGGACTCACTTTGCTGATTACTAAAGGGCAATCGACCATAAGAAGGCAGAGCTCCTGTCCAGGGAGATTGCCTCATGGAAAAACAGACCTGTTTAGCTCTTTCAGACTGTAGACAGGCTTCTTCATCCTGTCTAAAGCCGAAAAGAGCTTTTTCAGTAACATTTTGCAAAGAGCTTGCTCTGTTTTTCTCTAACAGGCTATCCTCCATTTGGGTTGGGATCTCACCACTTGGCCTGGACCAGACACATAGGGTGGGGTCTTGGTGAAGCAAGGGGACTCCTATTGTCTGGGAAGAGTTTCGGCCAGTGGACGTGGCTGAGGTCTCCAAGGTGATTTCAAAGCTGCGACCCACTTGTTGTGAACTGGACCCTAGCCCAATGCGTCTCCTAGGGGCCTGCATTGCAGTCATCAGTTCAGTGTTTGCCAGGATAGGCAGGTGTTCACTTTCAGAGGAGGTCTCCCCCACCGACGCCTTGAAGGAGGTGCTAGTGAAGCCCCTTCTGAAAAAAACAATCTCTCATCTCTGCCATCTTGGTGAATTATAGACCAATCTCCAACCTCCCATTCTTAATGAAGATTGTTGAGAAAACAGTGGCTCTGCAACTCAAGGAACATATGGAGACCTATGACATCTATGAGCCATTCCAGTCCGGGTTTAGGACGAGACATAACACAGAGACGGCACTAGTCTGGGTGCATAATGACTTCCTCATGGTAAGGGACTGAGGGAAACAATCAATTCTCATTTTCCTCAATCTGTTATCAGTATACTGCGGACCACATTGTGTTGTTGGATTGCCTTGAGAGTTTTATGGACTCACTGGTATGGTCAGCAACTGGTTTGAGTCCTTTCTCTCAGGTAGGAGGCAGAAGGTAGTGATGGGGAATTTCTCCTTCTCCTCCCTGATGCCTCTGACTTGTGGAGTTCCTCAGGGTTCGATCCTTTACCGATGTTATTCTCAATATATGTGCTACCTATGAGGAGGATCATCAAATAATACAGCCTAGGTTTTCACTGCTATAGAATCTGATCTGATGGCAGATAAGGACCGCTTGGCCCACCTAGTCTGCCCAGTTCCCTACCTAACGGATAAGCTGCAGATCCTAGTTAACCAATAGCCTACTTCCTCCTACCCCCCACTAGAATTGCCTTATGTCTGTACCATGCATTCTTGAATTCCCCCACTATTTTTTGACTCTATGACCTCCTCAGAAAGGCTGTTCCATGCATCTACAACCCTCTCTGTGAAGAAATACTTCCTCACATTACCTCTGAGGCGTCCCCCCTCTATCTTCAAATTGTGCCCCTTGTTCCTGCACATCTCTTTTTCTGAAAGATGCTACCCTCTTGGACTTTGTTGATTGCCTTGAGGTATTTGAAAGTTTCTATCATGTCCCCCCTCTTCCTCAAGGCTATACATCTTAAGCTCCTTTAGTCCTTCTTCATATGTCTTCTGGTGCAGACCCTGCACCATTTTGGTTGCCCTCCTCTGGACAGCCTCCACCCTATGTCTTTGTGGAGATGGGGTCTCCAGAACTGTACACAGTACTCCAGATGTGGTCTTTCCAACTGTATGTAAAGAGGGACAACAACTTCCTGTTTACTACTAGTGATGCCTCTCCCTATACATCCCAGTATCCCCCCAGCTCTCCTTCCTTCCTCCCTTCCTTCTCACATTGCTTGCCCACCTTTAGGTCATCTGATATGACTACCCGCAAGTTCCTTTCCGTTTTTGTTGTTGTCAATATCTCACCTCCCATTGTGTACTCTTCTCCTGGGTTTTTGTTTCACAGGTGCATTACTTTGCACTTCTTTGCATTGACTCTAAGCTGCCATACATGTGACCATTCCTCCAACCTTGCCAAGTCCCATTTCATCCTTTACACCCCACCTTGCGTATCAACCCTGTTGCAGACCTTTGTGTCATCTGCAAACATACATACTTTTCCTTCCAGTCCCTCTGCAATGTCACTTATAAAGACATTAAAAAGCACTGGCCCGACTTCTGATGGAGCAGAGAACCAAGACGGCGGTTTAGTCATGAGCTCTGTGATCCCCCCCTCACTAAATCCCTAGCAATCATCAAGTTTTACTGCCTTTTGGATCCAGAAAGAAGTATACTGTAGGGACTATGGCTAAATGATACAAAATCTGCTTACTTGTACACGGAAGAAAGTGGGAAAGAATAGATCCAGCAGCCAGATGTCAGCCTGGGGGCCTCTTACTCCGAGTCTCGATGCCCCATCTGAAATCACTGAATAGATCACTGCAGCCCGTGGCAAAACAAAGAACAAATGAGTGAAGCCTGACACAATACACAAAGAATTGCTGGCATTTCAAGTGGAAATAAAAGATATGTATGGGGAGCTGCTAAGAGATGTGGCTAATTTAGAGCAATGAACAGATTCCACAGAGGTAGATCACTGTAGTAGAAAATAGGGTGGATAACATCGAGGAGTCTTTACATGAACTGCAAGATCATTATGCTCTCCTCAATTCCAGGCAAGAATATGCAGGGAATAGGGCTAGATGTAAGAACATTCAAATTTATTGTATCCTGGAGGGCTCAGAGGGCCAGGATTTCCCTGATTTCATCACAACTGTTCTGAAAACAGCCTTCACTAAGTGGGCAGAGTGAGCACTTTTCAAAGATGTAACTGTTTGCCCAAAATCATTTAGAGTAATAATGAAAATACAGTTTCTCTAACCTGCTTTCCTTTGCAGTCTGAACTGTTTTGCATAGCCCTCCATTCTGGTTTTGAACTGCTGAACTGGACCAATCAGTGTGGGGGGACCTTTAAAATGGAGCCTGCTGCTGGCAAATCAGAACTTGGACTCTTAAGTTGAGCCAGCCACAATGGGACTGTATGGCAGATGCCTCTGGGAATTGTAGTTTGACTTGGCACCTTTTGCACCAACAGGGGAGTTTGATAGAGTGACAGCCAGACCAGCCAACTGAACTGGGAGGAACTCAAAGGAAATGCCTGGCTCTGTCTACTGGAAAGATCAGATGAGTTTTGGCAGTGAAGAGACAAGCAGCTCTGTGCTTCTGTGGTGTATAGTTTCATGGGAAGCACGTGTAAGGCCCTGAGTTTCGTCTGCAGCCTGTGCAAGCACTTGTTCGGACTGAATCCGACCTGTGAGGAGACTCAAGGAGATCTGAAAAGTAGAAACCAGGCTCACCCCATAGAAGACTGGAGAAATTGCTGAATCGCTCGATCTGTCAGGAACTGAAGCTGCTGTGTGTTCTCCCGGTATCGGGTAGTAATCGTGATGGGATCGAAAAGCAGCCTGCCTGGTATAGTACTTTCCTTTTACACATAATGTGTGTAGTACTTGTGGGGAATCGCTCAAATCCCCTGTACAGTGAATTGAGTGCATGAAGCTGGAAGTAAACCCCAGCTTAATCCGAACTACATCCATTTGCTATAAACTGCAGTGGGGTCCAGTCACAAGGACCTTGTCACATGGTCTGCTCCTCCTGGCAATCCAGGACAATCTGCCTTTCATCTAGTTTTCAGTATTGAGTTTGTGAGTACAAGCAGGGTAGCTCCCTGCCATCTGTTTATCAAATTGCAAGTGTGTTATCTAATTGTTGCTGTTTTATTTCTTCACGAACTGAGCCATCCGACTCCGGATTACAATTGGGTATTGTGCAAGTGTTTTTGTCCATCACAGGGCCCCAACCAGCTGCACCGATCCTGGCTAGCCCCCCCCATCCTGGGTACCCAGTGAAAGTGACATTTTGGGACTCTGAATATGTGCACAGTACTGTGATTATTAATGTGTTTAACCTAATTAACCTGATTTCCCCTTCCTTGTTACAGCTCCTTAAATAAATCAGATCTGTTTGTTTCAGCAAAATTACACTGACTGAGGTATTCGTTTAAGTTAAAGTATTGTACTGTGGCTTTTGCACTGTGTCATCTTGTTTTACAGGGGATCCCCAGAGTCCAGTCGATAGAGCCAGTCCTGGGGGTAAGTGTACATTGTGATGATATTCCTGATGCATTGTGTGGGCCACTAGTGGGAAGAAAGGGGGGTTGCAGTGTCCCAGAAGGCTGTGACCAAGTTAAACTATTGCAGACCCTGACCTCTGGGTGGAGGAACCCGCCATTGGACCTAGGCCCTCAACCTGTTAGTAGTTAAGCAGGCAGGGTAGTAGCTCTTGGGATAGCGCAACCTAGGGGTTACACATAGGTGGAATAGTTTTTGGGGAGGGGTGTGGTGAGTGGTTAAGGCTATGAATCAAGCTTTAAGGAAAAATATTATAATGTTCCTCTCACAGTAGATCCAAATGATATCCTCCTATTTTATAGGTGGAATGGAAGGGAGGAGGTGCAGGGGAAGGTCCAAATGCAACATAATTTTTTATAATGGCGACTCAATTTATTAGGGTGTTGTCCCTTAATATAAATGGGTTGAACAGCCCAATTAAAAGAGCAAGACTCTTACAATAGCTAAGGAAACATTTATCTGATATATATTTACAGGAGACCCATCTGACAGACGTTGAACATTCCAAATTATCGGAAGGTGGCAGGTATCAGGCATATGCTTTGTCTTTCCTAGCGGAAAATGATGTGGGGTAGCAATTAGTGATTCCCGGACCGCCTTTTCACCTATCCTCACAGCTCACTGATTCTCAGGAAGGTATGTGATCCTTAAGGGACATTGTTTGGGAAACAGGTAACACTGGTGAACGTGTACTTTCCTCCAATGATGCCAGTAGCAGTATTGAAACGATTCTTTGGCAAATTAATAGACGATCTTCAGGGATGTTTGATTATGGGTGGGGATCTTAATCTTACCTTGAACCCCATTTAGATTCATCAGCCCCACATAAACATAGATCTTCCCAGCCCTGAAATATTTCTAGGACTAATATGGAAGCAGTTGCCATGACCGATGTCTGGAGGTTTTATCCATCAACAAGGGGTTATACTTTTTACTCTCCTCGTCATGACTCCCATTCCAGATTGGATTATTTTTTTATTACTCGGGAACATACAGATTACTTACAAGACCTGACAATTGGTCCCAGATTCCTTTCTAATCATTCACCTCTATATTTTTGAAACTAGATTTTAAAATTCCTAGAAAACCACTGGGTGGCGTCTGAATACTTCAATTTTAAAGGATAAACCCTTTAGAGATAGCTTCAAAGCTAAAATTTACCAGGACATTGCAGAAAACTCAGGAGGAGAGGTCTCCACATCTATACTGTGGGATACAATTAAGGTGGTGATTCGGGGGGAGAGCATAGCTTATGCAGTGGCTAGGAAAAAAAACTGGGAAATGCAATATATTAAGCTTCATGGTGAACTGAGAGACCTACAGGCCCATGTCCCAATAACTGAAGAGATTAGGACACAAATGAAACAAACAAAAGCTTGTTTACAAAAGCTTTAGATGAGAAAACATAACATGCTTTTTTTTTTTAAATCATATAGGTTTGAGGAGGGCCAAAGGGGCTCAGAACCTGGCTAGAAGATTAAGAGGGCAGAGGACAGCTACATACATTTCACACTTAACTGATTCTACATTTAATACCAGAGTAACTCACACAGAACAAATAAAAGTTAGCTTTAAGAATTATTATTCCTAGCTATATACCGCCCCTGTACTAGCTGATTTGAGTAAGCTGGAGAACTTTTTTCACTCCCTCACTCTTCCCCGTTTGCCAGAAGATGTGGCAGAGAGATTGAAGGCCCCGATTAGGATGGAAGAACTTAAAAGAGTGGTAACAGATAGTAAAACCTTAAAAACCCCAGGCCCGGATGGAATGTCAGCGGAATGGTATAACACTTTTTACAAACAAATTGCTCCTGTATTAGTTGTCATTTCAGGAGATTCAGGAGGGAGGTCCCCCCCCCTTGGGATTATACTAATGTCTCTCCGGTGTTGAAACAAGGTAAACCCCCAGATTTAGTTACTTCATATAGACCGATATCCATACTCAATATGGATTTTAAGTTGTTTATGTCTATATGGACTCATAAAATAGAAGAATTTATTCCCGAGCTAGTGAATCCAGATCAATCAGGGTTTGTCCAGAATCGACAAACTTCGGACAATATCCAAAGAACAGTAAGTACATCTCCTTGATTATGTGAATAAGAGAAAATTCCCGGCAACCTTTGTCAGCCTGGATGCCAACAAGGCTTTCGACCGGGTCAGCTGGATTTTTCTCTGGAGGACCCTCTCTGAGTTTGGGTTTCCAGGGGAATTTATTTCCCTGCTAAGAAAGGTATATGCCTCTCCAAAGGCATATATCAAGGTGAATGGTCAGCTATCAGATAGGATACATCTGGGCAGAGGGACTAGGCAGGGTTGCCCACTTTCCCCATTTTTGTTTGCTTTATATATTGAACCACTGGCAGAGGCCATTAGTCGAAATCCTGACATTCATGGGATACCTCGGGGGGGAGGGATTTTCTCTCTCATTATATGCGGATGATATATTGCTGACCCTATTAGACCCTGAAAGCTCGGTGCCGGCCATTCTACATCTGATACAGAGGTTCTCGGAGGTTGCTGGATATAAGATTAATATTCAAAAGACAGAGATTCTTCCTCTCAACTTTGTCCCAACCCAGGCTCCGAGTGCTCTGTTACCAGCCAGATGGCGAAATAACAGAATCCGATACCTGGGAGTCGTACTTCCCAGAAACATGGACCTTTTAGAGCTCCTGAACCTGAAGCCTATGACTTTAGCCATAGAACAACTAATGGGAAGGTGGGCACATTTGCACTTATCATTCCATCAGCATATCCAGACTATCCGAATGACAGTCTTTCCGAAGATCTTATACTTTTTTCAAACTTTACCTTTGATTCCATCCAGATTTTATTTTTTTTCCTGGGATAGAATATTCTCCAGGTTTGTCTGGGCTGGGAAACACCCTAGGATAAAATGGTCATCCATACAATTACCTGTCGCCAAAGGAGGTTTAAATTGCCCTAATCTAAAAGAATATCATAGAGCCATGACATCTAAAGTCATTCTTATTTGGCTTAATAAACATACTATGCCCCCATGGAAATTAATTGAATTTACCCTGAATGACCTTCACGATATATTCCCTGTTTTGTTTTCTCCATTAGACTCCATTCCATCTTTAAGGGACTTCATGTGGGGAACCCGTAACATATTAAAAATATGGTATGAAATTAGGTCAGCTCAGGAACTTGCAGAGCTTTTTTCTGTTTTTTTCGACTGGTGACTAGGGAAAAGCAGTTCATAGCAGCCAGCCAAGACCATACATATGAGGAGTAGCATAAATTAGGCCTTTCGATGTTTTTCCAATTTCTAGATATACATGGGGTGATGCCCTTTGCCTCCCTAAAGTCTAAATTTGGACTCCCTTTCACACATCACTTTAGATTTTTGCAGATACATTCATATCTGATGGATTTGGGCTCCACTCGATTGGCCCGTCCCTCCCCGAAGCCTAATTTGATGAATCTGATAATTGAGGCAATTGAGGGAAAACTCCCAACACAATTAATTGGTCAGCTTTATAGAGCCTTGAGGGAAAATTGGAAGCAGACTACAGAGAATGTTCAGACTAAATGAAATAAAGAATTAAATACTCAGATTACATATGATAAATGGCTAGAGCCAATTATTCCATCCATGAAGGCTTCTTCAGCTCCCTATTGGCTCGAATATATTTGGAAATGCCATATGCATTTCTTTATGTCTCCAGATAAACTAGCTAAATTCCTACCTGGAAACTCACGAAAGTGTTGGAGAGAATGTGGGCAGGTGAAGGTTAATACCCCCCATATTTTTTGTTCATGCCCGAAAATTTCCCAGTATTGGAAAGATATTGCCAGAAGTCTTCAAGTATTAATTGATACAGATTTGGTTTTAACAGATCAAATGATTCTGTTATACATAGGGGAAGAAGGTTTAGTACCTCCAAAAAAAAAGCAAACTTTATTTATATTTGGCTGCAGCTAAGAAGGTGATCACCCACCTATGGCGGAAGTCCACAGTCCCAACTTTAACTCACTGGCATTCTATAGTGTCAGAGATCTATTACCTGGAACGACATTTTGCTAAAAGAGCTGACTGTATTCCCCAGTTTGAAATTTATTGGAGGTTTTGGGTCCTCTATATTTCCCCATCAGATGATTCATTTATCCCCTGAGTGATAAGCCCTTGGTACCTACATCTCTCTTCCCACATGTAGTTCATTATCAATTGTATGATGCCAATAGACATTATATGTCCAGTGATTTGTATAAGCGGCTTAAACTGGATAGAATGTCCTGTAACATATGAATTCCACTGTATGTGTATATCATGAACAATGAAATTGCTGTACATATGTATTCCTGCTGTAATACTGACCTGAAAAATAAAGAATATTAAAAAAAAAAAAAAAAGGACTGGCCCCAGTACTGAACCCTGCAGTACCCCACTGTGGACTCCATTTACTATTACCCTCTGTGTCCTGTTGTCTAGCCAGTGTTTTACCCAGGCTACCACCATGGGACCCACTCCCAGGCTGGCTAATTTTTTATTAATCTTTTGTGTAGGACTGTGTAAAATGCCTTGCTGAAGTCTAAGTAGGCCATGTCCACAGCCCCTCCCTGGTCTACTACCTTAGTTACCCAGTCAATGAAATCAATTTGATCTGTCTGACATGACCTTCCTGCTATGAATCCATGCTGCCTTGGGTCCTGTGCCCCACTGGTCTCTAGGTATTCAACAATTCTTTCTTTCAAGTGATTCCATTATTTTCTCTACCACTGAAGTCAAACTGATAGATCTGTAGTTTCCTGCCTCTGTTTTACTCTCACTTTTGTGAGGGAATCCAGCTGCCCTCCTCCAGTCCTCAGGTACCACACCATCCTCTCATGATTTATTAAAAGGTAGTCAGTGGTGTTACTAGTTCTTCCCTTAGTTCTTTTTAGAATTCTGGGGTGAATCCATTGCTATGCAGATGATACCCAACTTGACATGTCTTTTGCCATTGAAGTGCTGAATACATGCCTTACTAAGATCCAGGACTGGATGAACTCTAACTGGTTGAAAATGAACTTGGACAAGACGAGGTATTAGTGATTGAGCCAGGTCATGGGTGTGATGGGATGCTTCCGGATGACAACAGGTTTGGTCATGTGGTCAACACCATTGATGGTGTCCTCTATGGTGAGAAATCTGGGTTTGATCCTCAAAAGCTGACCTTTGAAATTCAGGTGTTGGATGTCAACAAAGTGTTTTTACCATCTGAGGAACATCGCGGACTAAACCCTTAATTCCGCCCAGACCTATCGTCACTGGTACATGCCTTTGTGACATCTAGACTCGACTACTGCAATGCTTTGTATCTCGAGGTCAGTGGATGGAACCTCCACCAGCTGCAGCTAGTGCAGAATGCAGCGGCTGACAGGACAACATAGGTCATGTCATGTGAACTTGGTCCTGTGGGGTCTGCACTGGCTGCCGGTCAGGTGGTGGGTTCTCTTCAAGGTGGGCTTGCTCACCTATAAGACCCTATAAGGATTGTGTCCTGGCTACCTGTCAGACTTCCTTACTCTGGCTGCCCACTCGCTCCCTTCATTCTTCCACCCAGAGCCTCCAGTTGGTTCTGAGGACCGGGCTGAAAACCTCGGGTGATCAATCATTTGGGGTGTCCAGCTCGGTCCTCTGGAACATCCTGCCACAATCTTTGAGGGAGGCCCCAATGGTGGAGGCATTTAGGGGTAGCCTAAAGACTCATTTGTTTAATCTAGCCTATCCTGCAAATGCTTTTTAGTGTATATAATGGTTTTATAATGTTGTTGAATATTTAAATTGAAATGTTTTAGTAACCCTGCATAAATATGTTTTTACTGTACAGTGCCCAGCGCCTCTGGGATTGAGTTCCTAATTAAATGAACATTACTTACTACATTACTTACTTACCCATATCCCTGATCACTTCCCCGATCTGTCCCAAAAAAATTGACCCTGCCACATATCCCGCCATCCTTCAAAATCGCTACTCTACTGTTCCCATACAGTCCTATCCTGCAATATATCCCCCCACCTTCCTGATAACTTCTACAATGTGCCCACACTGTCCCACCATTGTCAGACATCTATTCCTCCCACCTCCCTGATCACTTCTACAATGTGCCCACACTGTCCCACCATTGTCAGACATCTATTCTTCCCACCTCCCTGATCACTTCTACAATGTGCCCACACTGTCCCACCATTGTCAGACATCTATTCCTCCCACCTCCCTGATCACGTCTACAATGTGCCCACACTGTCCCACCATTGTCAGACATCTATTCCTCCCACCTCCCTGATCACTTCTACAATGTGCCCACACTGTCCCACCATTGTCAGACATCTATTCCTCCACCTCCCTGATCACTTCTACAATGTGCCCACTGTCCCACCGTCAGACATCTATTCCTCCCACCTCCCTGATCCGTCTACAATTTGCCCACACTGTCCCACCATTGTCAGACATCTATTCCTCCCACCTCCTGATCACGTCTACAATGTGCCCACACTGTCCCACCATTGTCAGACATCTATTCCTCCCACCTCCCTGATCACGTCTACAATGTGCCCACACTGTCCCACCATTGTCAGACATCTATTCCTCCACCTCCTGATCACGTCTACAATGTACCCACACTGTCCCACCATTGTCAGACATCTATTCCTCCCACCTCCTGATCACTTCTACAATGTGCCCACACTGTCCCACCATTGTCAGACATCTATTCCTCCCACCTCCCTGATCACTTCTACAATGTGCCCACACTGTCCCACCATTGTCAGACATCTATTCCTCCCACCTCCCTGATCACGTCTACAATGTACCCACACTGTCCCACCATTGTCAGACATCTATTCCTCCCACCTCCCTGATCACGCTCACAATGTACCCACACTGTCCCACCATTGTCAGACATCTATTCCTCCCACCTCCTGATCACGTCACAATGTGCCCACACTGTCCCACCATTGTCAGACATCTATTCCTCCCACCTCCCTGATCACGTCTACAATGTACCCACACTGTCCCACCATTGTCAGACATCTATTCCTCCCACCTCCCTGATCACTTCTACAATGTGCCCACACTGTCCCACCATTGTCAGACATCTATTCCTCCCACCTCCCTGATCACGTCTACAATGTGCCCACACTGTCCCACCATTGTCAGACATCTATTCCTCCACCTCCTGATCACGTCCTACAATGTGCCCACACTGTCCCACCATTGTCAGACATCTATTCCTCCCACCTCCCTGATCACGTCTACAATGTGCCCACACTGTCCCACCATTGTCAGACATCTATTCCTCCCACCTCCCTGATCACGTCTACAATGTACCCACACTGTCCCACCATTGTCAGACATCTATTCCTCCCACCTCCCTGATCACTTCTACAATGTGCCCACACTGTCCCACCATTGTCAGACATCTATTCCTCCCACCTCCCTGATCACTTCTACAATGTGCCCACCTGTCCCACCATTGTCAGACATCTATTCCTCCCACTCCTGATCACTTCTACAATGTGCCCACACTGTCCCACCATTGTCAGACATCTATTCCTCCCACCTCCTGATCACTTCAGCATTGTACCTGCACAGCTCCATCCCCATACATCACATCAACCTCCTCCATTTACCCACACTGCTCTACCCTGCCATATATCCGCCTATCTTGCCAACTGCTTCGAAGGTGTGCCCTCGAAGTCCAACCCCTACTGAATATCCCATCCATTTCCCCAATCGCTTTAACGGTGTGCACATTGTCACAACCCTAACATAAATACCCCACTTCCCTGTTCGCTTCCACAGTGTGCCTGCAAAATCCCACCCACCTCCCTGATCATTTACCTAGTGTGCCAGCACAGTACCACCTGCCATATACACTGCCGAACTTGGAAAATCATTTCCCTGGTGGTCAGCACAGTCCCACCCCTACCATATATCCAGCTCACCTCCCAGGTCTGCCTGCACAATCCCATCCCTGCCATACTGTATATTCCACCCACCTCCCAATTATCTCCCATCTGTCTGTACAATCTCACCCCTTCCATATATTCTGCCCAGCTCCCTGATCACTTCCCTGCTTTGCCTGCAGAGTCCCACCCCTACCATATATCCCCACACTTCCTCGATTGATCTCCTGGGTGTCTGTACAGTCCTGGGCCACTAATGCCATATATCCCACCTACCTCCCCGACTGCTTCCCTGATGTGCCAGCACTGTCCCACCCCTGCTATATATCCTGCCAACCTCACAATCGCTTTCCCAATCTGCCTACACAATCCCTCTCCCCACCATACACCCCCCAATCTCCGCTATCACTTCCCTGGTGTGCCTGCACAGACCCACCCCTGCAACAGATCTTGCCTTCCTCCCTGATCCCTTCCCTGGTGTGCCAGCACTGTCCCACTCCTGCTATATAGTCTGCCAACCTCACAATTGCTTTCCCAATCTGCCCACACAACCCCTCCCTGCCATATATCCCACTAATCTCCCCGATCACTTCCCTGGTGTGCCTGCACAGTCCCACCACAGCAATAGATCCTGCCTTCCTCCCCGAACCCTTTTCTGGTGTGCCTGCACAGTTCCACCCCTTCCATTTCTCCCATCCACCTCTCCAGTCACTTCGTCGGTGTGCCAGACTTGCAATATATTCTCCCACAATCCCATCACTTCCTCAGTCTGCCTGCATTGTCCTACTCCTGCCATGTCTCCTACCCACCTCTCAAAACAGTTTCCTGGTGTGCCTGCATAGTCCCACCTCTACATACATCCTCCCCCCTCTCCGATCACTTTTTTGGTATTCCAGCCCAGTAAAGTCTCCACCCTGCCATATATCTTGCTCACCTCCCTAATCACTTCACCGGTCTGTCCACACAATCCAAATCATGCAATATATCCTACCCTCTTCCTCAATCGCATCCCTGCTGTTCCGGCACCTCCTTGATCTCTTCTTTGATGTTCCCACACAGTCCCACCCATGCCATATATTCATTTCATCCACCTCCCTAAGTGGTTCAACACTGTGCTGCATGGCTCCATCCCTGCCGTACATCCCACCCAACCTCTCCTGCTCTGTCAGCACAGTGCCACCTCAGCTATATATCTCACTCACTTCCCCGACCATTTCAACAGTGTGCCAGCTAAGTCTCACTCCTGTTGAATATCCCTTCCACTTCCCAATTGCTGTAATGGTGTAAACAGTCCCACCCCAGCAATATATCCCCCACCTCCCCGTTTGATTCATGGAAGTGTGACGGCAGAAAAGGACCAACAAGGCCCACCGAGTCTGCCCATTTGTCCTGCTATCTGCTTCTACAGTGTGCCATCATAATCTCACCCACCTCCTAGATCGCTCCTCTGGTGTGCCAGCGCAACCCCACCCATACTATATCACAGACCTCCACAACCTGTTGTGCTTGCTGTGCCAGCTTAGTCCAACCCTTGCCATATTCCACCCACCTCCCTGATCACTTCCCCAGTGTGCCCGCACAATCCCACACTTCCAATGAAATATAAAGAAGCCACTCAAGGGTTCATTCAATGAGTTAGGTCAGCTAAACCCAAAAACATGAGATCAATACCAAAAAAGGTTACTCAATGAACTCGGACCCAGATACTGAAAAATAAAACTTTGTATGCACTCAAAAGTTTAAACTACCAGCTAGTAGAACAATCCAGACAATGTCTCTATACAAGCAATATGTAAAAAGGGACCAAAAAATGGGGAGTATCTAGCAACCTAAATCACACCCCCACCTCCCCATTGCTTCCCTGGTATGCCTGTAGCCCCACTCCACAGGGAGGTCAAATTCACGAAGGTATTCTAATTAGTGCCAGTGAAAGGTTAAGCAATATACCACGAGAGGGTGTCGGTGATGCCAGGATTTACCCATGTCCTGGGGTGTTTTCAGCCGAGGCGAAGCAAGTGGCCAAAACACCCAAGGACATGGGTAAACTCTAACATCCTAAATCTCAGTAGCATACGCGCATTATACAATGGACATCTGTATATTTTGTGTGTGAAAAATAAGAACAAACTAAGTTGGTTTAGATGTTTTATTAGTCTTTATTAGATTTTCTGTTACACTTGGAAAAATAGTGCTTTGTTGGTAGGTATGCGCATGTGCAGTGGTGCCAGCAAGTGGACTAGGAGATACCCTTAATGGTTACAGTTTGGGGAAAATAGAGGCTTGAGGAAACCGCGGGTCCGGAGTCCAGCAATGTAAGCTGTACTAGTGCATATTTAAACGGAGCAAAAATGAAGAGAGGTAATTTTGTTGTGGGATGTTTTACAGTGTCGCTGACAAACTGTAAGAACAGGGTTCTGTAAGTGAAACGGAAAGAGAGAGCCCGGGGGAAAGAGCAACATATTTCTTTTTTTTTCCACGAAAGCCAGAAAAGAAAAAAAATGAATTTCCTGTGATTTGGAGTTTTTTTTTTTTTTTTTTAATTCATAGCTGAATTACATTTTTGAAACTTGCAGGATTTTTCATATTGTTTACTCCGACGGCAACATCGTGGCTTTGTGGGAGGTTTGACCTGCGACTATCGGTGTTTTTGCTGGTTTTGTGTTTGTGATGGTTGCTTTTATTTCAGGGGGGGGGCCCTTGATGCGGCTTACTGGTGGCTGGCACCTCTTCCCCGTGGGGTGATTCTAGCTTTTACAATGGGAGCGGTATGCCAGGTAGCCAATGAGATTAGAGGATTTGTACTTCATTTCTATGCCCATTGTATATTAAGGGGTTAACAATACTGGCTGACTGCTGAAAGTAACATGACCAGATTCAGTTGTCTGATGGTCACTGTGACTGTAATAACTAAAGATGCATGAACAAAAAAATCCAACTTTGAAATAAAAGACCTACAGTACACACATAGTGGCATCCTAAAAGAGGTGCACTCACACTACCTTTCTCAGAATAATGAGGGTCCACTCTGTAACATGGCTCTTGATTCTTAACTAATCCTTTTTGGTGATGTCTTGGGGTCAGTAAATAACTAGAGCCAGAGACTGCTTTTTCAGAACATATAGTAAGGATTTATTTAACTCTAAAATTGATTAGGCTTTGCTCATAAAAGTGCTAAATCTTTGTGAAAATGCATAGCTCTTGCCTCACTGTGTTTAACAAACACAGCACTTCTAGAAAATATATATAAATGCTTTCTAAAGTTAGTATAGTCCCAAGAAAAAACTGCTTATCAATTATTTAAAACCCTGTAGGATAGTGCATGGGAACAGTTGACAACAGGGCTATTCTTTCACTGAGTTGGCACTATGAGCGACGGATTACCTCGGAGCGCAGCTTGATAGGTAATCCGTCGTCATAGTGCCAACAAGGTGAAAGATTAGCCCTGTTGTCAACTGTTCCCCATGCACTTTTCTTTATAGTGTATGGTGGAACGGCGTTTTTTTTTGGGGGGGGTCACTACAGCATGTTTCTGCTTCAAAACATTTTTACTGGGTTACTAGAAGGAAGAATGAACTTTACATTTTGAATGTTTTCACGCTTGACATTTTAACTGTTTAAGAACTTTACATTTTGAACATTTTAACGTTGAACATTTCAACAGTGGGTCTAACTCTGTAGTGGGGATATCATGTATTGCCCTGTGCTCATCGTTATCTCTCAGGAAACTATGTAATTGCCGCATGTCATTTCTTGTTTTTTTATTTTCCTGATTGAGGATGAATCTATCCCATTCTGCTAGTGGCTTTGATAGTACTGCCGCCGACATTGCTGCTTTCGCTATGTGTCCTGTCTATGAAGTGAGCCCTAACTGTCAAATGCTGCTCGAGGACACAGTGTGTGACATGTGCAGTGCAGTAGAACAAAAAATCATTCTGCTGCACTGCGAACGTCACTAGTGTAGGAGAACAACATTTTGACAGCGATGGATTTCGGTGGAGAACGATGTTCCACCATACACTATAAAGGCATACCTCTTAACTGTCCCTCATTATGAGAGAAAGCCCTCATTTTACCCCATGGAAGTGGTCTGTCTCGCATAATCTCCTACATCTGGAAGGAGCTGCCCACACATGAGATACTGTAAACTCACAAAACAGTAGTAGAAAATTCCATAACATTTCTGATGCTACATACAAATAACACCTTGATCAAATAAAAACAATGGTTTCCATGGTGGTTTGAGTTTATTTGTAACACAGCACAATTCAGATACTGACGAGCGGGCAAGCTGATAGGCGGCACGGCATCACGTGGTACAGGAGCAACACGGCATTATAAGACGATAATGCCGTGTTGCTCCTGTAGTGCTGAAACTAGCCAGCAGAAGAGAGTTAGCGGCCTGTGAAGCTGGCAGTGTTCAAAGAAAGAGCCACACAATCAGGTAGCAGCAAGAAAGTAGCAGAGGCAGGGAGGGGACAAGTAGAGATTAGGACATAGGCAGGCACACCTAGGTAGCCCGAGGTAGTAGTGACGACGACATGGCAGTGGAGTTCAGTTTATGTGGAGCCATGGAAATCGATGCGTGGACCGAGAGTAGTTTGGAGAGGAGGTGGATGTGAGTGCCAGAGGAGGAGGCAGATGGAGGATGGTGGGTGATGCAGCAGGAGACACAGTGCCCAAGAAGAAAGTGGCAAAAGTGAAGCATCTAGACAGAGGATCTGATGAGACTGATGACCTGGACGAACCGAGAGATGCAGTGGAGTGCAGCACAGAACAGAGCCGACACAGCCAGAGACATATCGAGATCTCACAATGAGAGCTGGATGACTTGGAGAGAGGAAAGTGGAGCTGAACATTAAGCAAGAACACGCTAGTGGGCGTGTAATGTTTTTCAGACTGTTTCGGATCCAAGAACATGTCAGTAGACGTAGGGACAGTGACAGCAGAGAGGCTGTGTGCTATTCTCAGACAATTCTATGGCTTGGTGAGGGCAGAGGATGGGCAGCAATATAGCATCAGTTCATTCTGTGGGCTAAGAGTGGGGGTCAACAGATACATGAACAGTCTGGAAGTCAGGAGAAATCTGAATATCATAGCCGACGTCCGTTTTCAAGGGGCCAACAATGTATTTGTGGCAGTGATAAAGCAGTATAGGAGACAGGGCAAAGACACAGCGAAGCACCATCCCGCTATCAGAGAGGAAGACCTGCAGAAAATAAGGGACTGCCGCAACCTCGATCCAGAAACCGTGCAGGGCCTGGTGAAGAGACTGTGGTTCGAAGCTCCAGTTAGGGCTTGCCAGAAGAGGACAGGAGGGATTATGGAGCTCACCCAGACACCATTTGAAGTAGCACAGGATGACATGGGGCAGGAGTATATCAGCCTCTCATTCAATGAGGCAACCAAAAATCATGGGCGATTAGACGAAAGCAACAGACAGGCACTGAGAGGTGTGCTGTATGCACAGAGAGACTCAAGGACTGTCCAGTCGCTATGTTTAAAGAGCATACGAGTCGATACCCTAAGACAGCTCCTGCCTTCTACCTGCACCCCATAAAGCAGGCACAGAGTCCTAGACCATAAGGACTTATGGTACTCCAGGCAGCCCATGGGGAGAAATTTCCTCGTGAATGATGGCCAAAATATCTGAGGAGGCAGGGCTAAGCAGGCGGTACACTAACTACAGTGTCAGGAGCACAGCTGTGCAGATGCTGTCACAGGCAGGAGTACCAACCCAAGAATAATGTCTGTGACAGGACACAGGTGTGAGAGCAGCATACGCAATTATTGGGCACCCACACAAGAGGATAGGGAGAAGTGGTCCACCATCCTGCCTGTGCCAAAAGCAATGTGTCACCCAGTGGCAGATCCGTACGCGACCCTGAGTCACGAACCCAGTAGCTGTCACAGGGACGACTGGTCGGGAGTGGACAAGATAGACAACAGCCTCATACTGCAGTACTGTCGCACGGACGCAGATGACAAGGACTGCAGGGGCAGGGAAAGACACAGAGGGAGCAGTCCAGGGAAGGCAGTGGGTGAGAGAGAAATAAACCCTGGAAATGGCAACACAGCCACAGGCCGGAGGCAGAGCCTGGTACTAGTCCTGAGTGAGAGCCGCGTGAGAGAGCTAGCACAGAGGGGCAAGCATGGGTGCAGCGACAGAGAGAGGGCTTGCAGTGCCGGCAACTCAGCTAGAGTGCAGGAGCACAGACCGCACTCCTCGCCGAACCGAACGGCACAAGACCGCAGAACAAGTGACCACCACCAGCAGCGAAACACAGATGTACTGACCTGAACCAGAAGAACAGGGCAAGACAGGAAGCAGCGGGGCGGGACCCGCAAGAGCAGGAGGCACATCCGCATTCAGCTGCCATAGTTTCACCATCCACGGCACCATGAATTTTAACTACGGAGCAACCGGTAGCCACGGACTCTGTGGCGCATACCTGGAGTAACCACGGACAGGTAGGCCAGGGTGCTGTGGCAAACGGAGGGGGAGCGGGGCAAGCACCGGAAAGACATCCCCAGAATGACGACATAGTTATGCAAATCAGAGGGTGGCTGGCAGCGCAGAGGTCTCAAGGAACAGAAACGCAATCCTCCTAGGGTAGGCTCGCAGGGAAACGGCCGCCCAAAATAATGGACATGTGCATCAATCGCTATTCCAGTAACCGTATACCCCTGTAGAAAAAGTTGTGAACGACATCTGTATGTAACAGAGCACTGTCCTGAAATCTGGAAGTAAGATTAAAATGACAGTACTTTATCCAACTGCCGTTGTCTTTGTGTCAGCTAGGCAGCAGTCTGCGCACTCCACACCACTACCGGCATCTCCGTGTACAAAGCGCAGTTAATCACCGCTGAAGGCGGCATCTAATGGGTGGGGCAGTTGTTCCGCTTGCCCCGCCTCGTACACAACGGCCCAACCATGCATTAACTCCCATTAGGTGCCGCCTTCAGCGGTGATTAATGCTTACATATTCACATTTGATGATGTGTCCTCATTTTGAGGTTCGTGTCCCACTTTGTCATAACAGTGACAAACACAGGTTGTGACTGCTCTGAAGCACGGCAAGGTCCACTCCCTGTATTAAACATTATCATTTTCATAGTTCTGTTTTACTGTACTTGGTAGGTGAATAAATTCCCTCCCCCGAAATAATTTAATCATATCAGCCAGAGAGACTCCATTCTCAGAATTCTGTGGGTCAATTACAATGTAAACACCGACGGCCATGACTATTCTAGTTTTTCATTACATGTTTGTGGTCGGTAGAAAAAGTAAATAAGCAGCCCCATAAATCAGAGGCTCTGAGACTCACACTTGGCTACCGATTACAGTGCTTGACACTCACACGGAAAGCACAGTAAACTGGACGAGCGAGAAGCTGAAATGTTCTGCTACTCTCTGAGCTCGCAATCGCGCATGCGTATTCTCAATATGCACGTGCACACGACGAGGGTAGCAAATTCTGATGGGTAATAGGATTTGTTACTACACCTGTTTTGGATTTTCGATGCTCCATTCTCGGTCTCCTGCTTCTTTGGCTCAAAACAAAATTCACTTACGTGTTTGTAGAGAGGAAATGGGCAAGCATTCTATCTTGCCGGAGTTGCAGTGAGATAGTAATCCTGTCAACTGATTAGCCACGGGAGGGGGGCTGGGGCGTGGCTCCAGATTAACACCCAGCTCCTGGAACCATACCTCTCAACCGTCTCCCGATTTTCAGGTACGTCCCTGATTTCGCCTCAAATTTCTCATTTGTTCCTGTAAAATTTGAGTTTTGTGACGGAACAGCAGGGATTAAAAGCACAAAATAATGTTAAACATTAAATTAACAGTCTTGTTCTTCTTCAGAAAATGCATTTTAAGACAAGTAAGCAATAAGACACGCAGGGGTGCGAACATATTTTTACACGCACAGCCAGGGGCGTAATAAGGCAAGAGGCCTTGGCCGAGTGCCTTTAGCCCCTGGCATGCGGTAAAATATGTTCCATGCACACACCTGGAGTGTCTTATTGCGCTTATAAAATGGGCTATATTTTTAAAATTATTTTTCTCACCCTAAAAAACTATATTTAAATATCCAAAAACAGAAATCTTTGTGATAATTTGAGATAAAATAGTCCTTCCGCCTGCTACTGATGATGCTATTGTATTTTGCCACTAGGCATTTCTGTCCTTCTGTGGCATCCATTCTTCTGAAAAAGTCCCCCCCCCCACACACACATTATTTATTTATTTATTTATTTTTTACTAGTCGGTCTGTTATTTACTAAGCAGTTTTATCTTTTTTTTTCTACCTTAATTTCTTTGCCTGATTCACTTGATCAAGCGTCCTGTTTTTCCCCCAGTTCCTCCATCGTGACTACATGCCGCTCTTCAATCATCTGCACTGTACAAGTAAAATGAGGAACCGATGGGCAGCTCGTGGAAAGTCTTTTTTTTTTAACTCATCAGCATTGCTCTGTTCGTGTCTTTCCCTCCTGCTGCCCACCCAACCATCCGCTCCTTTACCAGCAGAGGCTTTGGAAGTGGCAACGGACTGTAACAAATAAAACCACAGGACAAGTCAGTAGGATTGTTTTTTTAATCATCATCGGGACTGTCAAACAGCCTGTGAAGCGAGAGAGTTTAGTTGCAACAGAAGTTTACCCGATCGGTTACGCAAAACCATGGGACAAATCTGAAAGTCAGTAGATTTTTTTTTTTAAACTGTTATCGGGGACATTCATTTTGACCTGTGAAGCATTAGTGAGAGGCACCAGAGTTTTCCGATCGATTGGCAAGCGCTTGATGAGCTGCGTTATGGAGTGCATACAAAAAAGAAAAAGGCAGCATTTGCATAATGAACATTTAAATGGCTGATTGATTTCTTTCTTTTTTCACACTACTGCTTTTTGTTACAATAATCCAAGTACAGTAGCTTTTTGTCCTGCTCGCAAATATAAAGATGGTAAGATAGTAAAAATGCCAACATTCCATGGCTTATGGATATTGGCCTTTTACTGCTAGTCCTTTTTTACCCATGCATGGAACAGATTTCATGCATGGGTAACTAGCCAATCAGTTTCCTTTGTTTTAGCCTACCATTTCATAAATCCCTTTATTCTATCAACTTTCTGAGAGAATAGTACCAGTTTTAAGATGTGTCCCTGATTTGGGGTCTTTGTCCCTGATTTTTTTAAGCCTTGTCCCTGATTCATGAGGCAAGAGGTTGAGGGGTATGCCTGGAACGGTAATTGGACAGCAAGGAAGGGGTGGGCAACAGCTGAGGGGACAGGGAGGGGGTCTGCACCATGTCACAGCACAGATGGAGAGGCAAGACAAAGCGTTTGGCATCCGATTCCAATGGACAATTTAAAGAGACAGCGTGATTTTAGCAGGCGAGCAAAAAAAAAAAATTAGGGGGTGGGATCGTTCGAACCTGACGAACCCCGACTGGCAACGGGCCGGCTCGTAACTGCAAAGTGAACAACTCATTGAATTAAATTTCCCATCCCTTTACCCTCCCTGCAGCTGCGTCTACCAGTGATCTAACCTGCCAGCAAACGGGGAACAGGGAATATGCCATATGTGTCGGGGTGGGGGGGAGATGCGACTTTGCGGAAATAATCCTATTGAAAGACACACACATGTAGCATCTTTCCAACTTACAGTATACATTTAGTTTTTAGTATATAAAAAGGACAGTCCTTCGGCGGGCCTATTTTTGGAAACTAAACAACGGCTGTTGCATACCTTCTTTAGGGATCCCCTTTGGGCGGTGGCGAGTTGGTGCAATCCAAATAAGGTTCAGGAAGTGTATCAGCCCGTGGAGGTGTATGATATTGTGTTGGGCGAAAGAGGCAGCTTAGACTTTCAGTGCTGTGGCGCTCTTACGTTTGTAGTAAACTACAACACAGTTGTACGAGTCCAAATCCATAGACCGGCTCAGCACAAAGAGGCGGAGTCTGGAAGCGGAGATCTCCTCTACAGGCGGAAGCGCAGCTACTGGACAGGACACATCATAGAGTGTGGGTTTTGGTGCTCTAGCAAGCAGGTGGGTGTCAGGTCAGTCTTGTGTTGTTTATTCTGATAGGTGTGCTTCTTGTGAAGAATGTAATCGTCTCTACAATCTCGCATGAGATGGGAGGGTTTACCTTTTGAAGCTTATTTAACTAAAAAGCCCAAGAGCTAGCTTGCCGGTTGTTGTATGTGTAACAGTAGTAACGTCGTTTGTGTTGTGTTTGTTGCTGCTGTTGGATGTTTTTGTGTGTCCTGTATGCAAGAGCACAGAGCTATGCTTTTACAGGCTTTGCCAGAACCCACTGTGTTTGAGCCGACTGTATTGAGAGATATAAGGCTTGTTCACTGCAGTCCGTCAACATACAGGAAGACAGAAGGAAAACCACTCCCTCAAAACAGCACAGGGCGCCGTACGAGTTGAGGTTTGGGTTTCCAGCTGGGAATGTTATGCACGTCTAGCGGTGCAGGTAGCGGTTCTATTTGTGGAATCCTGGACAGCGGGGTTAAGAGGAGAACACCCTCTCTTTCTCTCTGTGAAATGAATTTTAGTTCGCCTCCTGTGTTTTGCTGTCACTGGCAACAATAACTGATGTGAGCCAAGCCATGATATGTACACTTAATGTAAATGGAAATATTCTTGTAGTCTGGAAGGTGCTTATAGCACCAGACCGGATTACTTCGCATCCACGCTTCAAATCGACCTTAATCATCTCTCAAGTTCTGTAGCATCATTCATGTACTTTCCTCTTCCCCAAACCAATCCCTCTCCCTGTGTGATGTCCTGAAGGTTCCAACACCTTTTGTGTTGCCTCAGCT
This sequence comes from Neoceratodus forsteri, assembly GCA_016271365.2. Classification (NCBI taxonomy): domain Eukaryota; kingdom Metazoa; phylum Chordata; order Ceratodontiformes; family Ceratodontidae; genus Neoceratodus; species Neoceratodus forsteri. The sequence continues at coordinate 630,365,540 of CM057459.1, forward strand.
TTCAGTTCCTCCATCTCCTCTGCCTGTTTTGCTCCCAATCCCTTCCCCACACAACCCTATCCTTCTCTCCTTGACTTCCACTACATCTCAAGTCCCTTCTGCCTCGAAACCCCCACATGGTTGTGATCGCTGATGGTCTAGACCCCAGACTCTGTCTCCAGAGACTCTCCCCTGCTGTGACACTACCTGTTACCTCCCTTCTCAAACTCTCCTTCTACCCTGTCCTTGATTGTTATAAACAAGCTACAGTTATCCCACTTTCCAAACGGGTGATTCCACCTCTCCTTGCAACTGTTGCTTTATTTCCTCCTCCCACTATCTCCAAGCTCCAGGAACACCTTGTGCTATCCAGGCTGCCCACTTTCCTTGATTCATTTGCCAGCTTCATGTAACCCTTATGTGGTGCTATCCCAGGGCTACTACCCCTGCCTGCTTGGCTAGTAGCAGGTTAAGGGGCCTGAGTTCTGAAATGGGTGCCTCCACCAGGAGGTCAGGGTTGGTTGTGGTCAAGCTAACCTGGGCACAGCCCTCCGGGACACTGTAACCCCCCTCTTTCCTTACTAAAGGCTGGAACAATACACAATCACTTTCACAATACCCCTGATACACCACACAAGTACCCACACTGTTTGCACTACCAACAGGGCTTTCCTGTGGCCGCCCTGTGGACCCCTATAAAACAAGGTTATACACAGCAAATAGCAGTACAGTACTCTGCACAAACTGGAACCACAGTCAGGGTAAATGCAAAAAAGAGATCTGATTTATTTAAGGGACTTGAACAAGGGAGGGGCATAATCAGGTTAATTTGTTTAAAGACTATCAGTCAAACAGTTATGCCCGCACTTCAGGGTCCATAAAGTCACACATCCTGGGTACCCAGATGGAGAATGGAGGCTAGCCAGGAACGTTTCAGCTGGTTGGAGCCCTGTAATGGAAGAAAAACAACATGCACAACATACACTACTTGTAATCTTGAGCTGGAGGGCTCAGTTCGTGAAAAGAAAACAATAAGACAGTCAGATGACACACTTTTAGATTAGGCTGTTGTTGCAGGGAGCTACCCTGATGATTACTCACGATACCCAAGACTGGATACAGGCCGATGAAAATCAAGACAGCAGGTGGTTAATCTGGAGTGCCAGGAGAAGCCAGGGCCCACTAGAATCGCCAAGGCTTGTTCCTGTTGAAGGCCGCAGCAGGGGCTGATCCCCAGGCAGGTCTTGGTGGTGACTTTCTCTGTGCAGTGGGGTAGTTTGGCAGGGCCAGCGTGGCATGGCCCAGGACAAATGGAGATGAACGTGATTCAGTTCGATTAGGCTGGATAAAGCTTCCAGCAAGCAGAACACAGTTTACACAGTGGGGAACCAAATCACAACTCACTTTCAATACACAGCACATTTACACTTAAGGAAATTCTACGGTACCAGGCAAACCGCTCTCCGTGATGATTGCAAAGTCTCTGCACAAACCGGGGATTCAAAAGCAGCTGGAAATCAGGTCAGTCGCATTCAGCAAAATCTTCTGACTTTTCAGGTATGAGCCCGGTTTTAAAAATAAATAAATAAATAAATAAATCAGTGGCTTACTTTGTTCTCACAAACTTGGATTTAGTCCGAAATACTCTCTTCTTTCTCTCAGGGGCAGCAGGCAGACAGGCCACAACTTAGGCCTTTTCACAGTTCTCCCATGCAAACTACTCAGACAGCTGCTTGACTGTCTCAAGCTGTTGCTTTTCAGCTCCCACTTTAGATCTGACTCAACTGCCAGCAAGCCGGGACTTTCCCCAGAATCTAAAAGGTTCGGTTGGCTGATCTGTCTGTCACAACAAAGGCTCCCCCTTCAGGTGCAAAAAGGTGCCAAAAGCCCCAAACTACAATTCCTACAGATTTTGACTCCAGACAGCTCCTGTAATCTGGCTCCATTTTAGGTCCCACCAGTACTGATTGGTCCAATTCGCAGTCCAGGACCAAGATAGTGGAGATAAACAAAACAGTCATTGCTGCAAAGAAGGCAGGTTAGACAAACCACATTATCACTCTAAATGATTTTCAGGAAATAGTTACATCTTTCAACAGAGCTCTCTCTGATTACTTATGACTGCAATCCACAATTAATGGAGACTAGAATGGAAGCCTCCTATTACTTCAACCAGTAGATATGCATCTATGCTGGGCCTCTAAATAAATACCTGGGCAGACGTACTTCGCTTCCATTGACTTACAACCTAGAACTGTGCGTGCCCAGGTAGCATAAGTTGCGGTTGTTCATGTATGTGGGGCAAGACTTCCATTGTAGTCTCTTTTAATTCTATAGCAATTTGTACAGTAGTTGCTTCTGGTTATCTACCTCTGGCACTTACCCTTTTTTCTAGCACTTGTGGTATTGTTAATCCACCTAGGCTAGTTTTAGATTGCACTTAAAATTTTTGTTTCCCACTGTTATATTCTTGTTAAACCCTCACTGAATGTTTAATGTCACCTTGCATTTGTTAATTCACCAAGGCTAGTTCATGGTTTGCCCTTTAGTTTATATTATCCTGATTTTCTGTACCATTGTATTAACCTCACTGTAAGTTAAATATTTTAGCCTATGTACTGTTTCATGATTGTCGTATGTAACTGGACGCCAGTGCAAACGGACAGCAGTGCTCACATGCCTTCCAGTATAATCCAATAAAAATTTAAATTAAATATTAAATGAAATGAGATGCCACCCCATATGAAATTGCTTCCTAAGTTGAATGCTGTGCATCAGAACATGGCTTGGATCCTTTCCTTGCCCACCCTCTAATTTTGCTCAGAATGATTCCCTTAATATTTGATTACAGGGATATGGTTTACTGAACTACCTTTATTAGTACTGCCACTTTGTTTTAAGGTGCTACCCCCCCAGTTTCCTGTATTCTTCAGCTCGCTCTTCTCTCTCTTGAAGGCTGATGTGTCTTATACTCTGCCTGCCTTGTATCTAAGTTTTGGCTTTTTGACTTCCCCTGCTACCTTTCCTCCTTGCACAGCACTTAGAAAGGTTTGTGTGTACCTCAAGGGAAGCCCTGAAGCCTGATAATCACTGAGCCTCCCATAGCTTAGGGGTTAGAGCACTGGCATGGTACGCTAGGGGCCTGGGTTCAAGTCCCAGTGGGAGTCGCACTTTTCCTTTCACATTTCCTACTATTCTTTCAGGAACCCTGGCTCCTGTTCATTAAAAATCTCCTGTTTTCAAGACTTTTACTGGGCAGGCCTCCTTCTCCGATAGACTTTGTAATGATTATCTTTATTATGTAATCGGCGCTAGCTCTGTGTTACACCATTGGAGAGAAATTTTTTTTTTTTTTTTTTGTAAATGGTATGGCACAGTCAAATGTTGACTTAAACAAGCCCTGCTTGCCATGTGGTGCAAAAGAAAAAAAAGTTTGAAGATAATGATGCAGAAGCTGAGGGTTGAGGCGCTGAAAAATAAAAACCGCAAGCCCTAATAAGTAGAACACTACTGCAAAGTCCGAAGCCAAAATCCCTGTACTTGTACCTCATATTGGTTCTTGGCCCCTATGGCAGACAGATCAAAGTAGGTGTTTTTGGTTTTATAGTAACAGACTGAAGTACCTTGAGGACAATAGAATAAAATTATGTTGTAACTTGTAGTATAAATACTGGATGTTCGTTTTAACCAAGGTGGTTGCTTCAGACCTTTACAGGCATAGAGGTTTCCATTACAGTGTAAGCTGCAGGTTAATGAATACGCAATTGAAATAAATGATTGCTCTTTATAAGAATGGAAGAAATGGAGAAATCTGACTAAAAGAAGAACCCTGAAGATATATTTTTATATTTTTTTTTATTCTTTGGTTGCTGGGTACGGTCCACTGGGAACAGAGTCCTTTTATAGGGGGAACCCAGGAGCGTTGGGTAGGTTAAGTGACTTGCTAAAGGTCTCACATTATGTTAGGTTGTGGGAATCAAACCCAGGTCTGCTGGATGTACAAAACGCATTGCTCTAACCTCTAGGCTATAGATGTTTGTAAATATAAAGTGAAATTCACTGCATCTGGTTGTAGCATGGCAGCAGTGTGTCACAAGAAAACCTGTGTCAGTGGCTCAGTAGGTAGCACACTCGCCTCTGAGGCCGGGAGATCAGAGGGTTGTGGGTTCAGTTCCCACATCTGGCACTTGGTTAATATCCTAGTACTGACACTGTTGTGCAGCATGAGAGGGTGCTGCACTTCTGAGGTGCCGCTTTCAGATGAGACGTTAAACCGAGGTCCCATCTGCCTGGATTGGTGATAGTTCAGGTGGATGTTAAAGATCCCGCGCACTTATCGAAAAGAGTAGGGGAATCTTTATTTTCATAACAATAAACCAAAATGAATATGAACAGTGTTAAGTCACACAAAATAATAGACAAATCCTATAGAAAACAAAAACAAGTGTTACAATCATACAATGTCAGAACGTTGTAAAAGAAATACACACTAAAAGAGTTGGGGAATAACTAAACAAAACAATTTTTGATACAACACTCATCAAAAGGAAAAAAACATATTTCATCATACAAAAATCAAAACAAATTATAAAACAGTATTTCAGCATACTAAAAAACATTATTACTTTATTACTATATTGCACTCATTATTTGTATTCCTCCCCATAAAAAGAATATGGAAGACACACACACACACCTTTTTTTTTTAAATCTATATTTTTTTCTCAACCAGTAAATATCTGCTATTTATAAATCATAAATATAGAAACTTTAACCAGTGTCCAACCAATCAATATTTGTCCACCATAATTTATACTTCTGATACGGGACTGTAAATAATTCCTGCAATTTATAGCTTCTCAAACTCTCTTATGGATAATCCAAAACAATTGTTCTGAGGTCGCATCTTGTTGTCTAAGACAACTGGCACCGTGTCTGCCAGATGTGATACTTTATAAATATAAATATTAAATGTATTGTCCCAGTATTATATTTCTTCCAACTTGGAGGTATAAGTCCTAGAAACAAAAATCTCTGAATTCACTTCTTGAAGAGGGAAGCCAACCCAATGCTTAGCGGCTTCATTCCAAAACTGTGTTATAAAAGGATAATCAAAAAATAAATGGTTCATTGTTTCCAATTTTTGACTACACCAATCCTGTCTTGGGCAATACCTCTCCATTGATCCTTTATGTTTCAAATTATCTTTCGTGATTCAGCTTCCCATGAGTGCAAAGCCACAAAACATTCCGCATATATACTATGGTATTGGCTATTTTTCAGCATTTGTATAATTTGTTTAAATTCCCTATCATATCGGTCCTAAAATGAGGAAGTTCCCCAAAAATGTTGGTACAAATACTTATATAAATCTTTTCTTGATAAGGTATACCCTTCAAACTTGGTTAAACCCCATAATTTAATTTTGCTAAAACAGTTTTGAAAATATACTGGTAATTCTAGAATGGACTTCTGTCTAGCAATACCCTTGTGGGTTTCCCAAGATGCTAACCAATGTTCTACTGTATCCAAAACCCAAGAGGCCCAACATTTTTCTTGCCTTTGTAAGAGGGGAAAAATATTTGCTTGAAAAAAACATACAAAAAAAAAATACTGGATTAATCCTCCCCTTTCAACAGGTAAATACAACACTCCTCTCTTAAGAGGATTAAGGTGACTGCCCCAGATACCCTGAAAGAAAACACTATACATCCTTGTTTCCAGCTGTTTAGGTACATATACTGTGCTAAGATGTAAAAACATACTCAACAAAATAAGTTTTTAACATATAAACCCTCTTTGTTTTGAAAGAAACCATCTATTCCAATATAAAATTTTCTTCTGAGCTACTGTCAGTAAAATATCCCAATTCAGGAAACCCATGTCATCCTGACCAAAAATACCCTAAAATCTTACAGTGGGATTAAGTAATGGGTATACCAGTAGATCCTGATGTTGTGTAGAAACCACCCAATTGAATATACTTACTTTATTAAGATTTATCCTGAACCTGTTTCCGGTGAAGTTTTTCAACAAAGTTCCCAATACTCCACCAGAGGGAAAATCTGCCAAGGTAAAACATAAATCGTTGGCATATGCAATGTATTTAATCTCTTTATCAGTACTCAAAATTGTCACCCCTTGAATTGAAGAATCTAGCATCACCTTATGCAATAAAGGCTCTAAGATAAAAATATATAACATAGGGCTCAAAGGACAGCCCTGTCTTAACTCCTCTCTTTACTGCACAACTAGAACGCAACCACCCATTCATGTATGGTATGGTGGAGGCATTTACATAACACGTACGGATCCAATTTATAAAAGGCCTTGGAAAATTAAATTTCAAAAGGCATTTCCATATGTAACTGTGTGCTACTCTATTGAATGCTTTTGCCTGATCTAAACTAACCAAAAAAACCTTAATTTCTTGTGACTTTCCTTTTCCATTATTTCTCTCAATAAAATACGACCATCTATAATCCTTCTCCCTGGGACTGAACAAAATTGTGTTGGTAAAACTATGTCTTGTAGAACTAAGCTTAGTCTATCACTGATTTATTTTAGTAAGAATTTTAAAATCTGAATTTAAGAGAAAAATAAGCCTCCAGTTCCTCAACAACTCCTTCTCACCACTTTTAAACAACAATATCAATAAATTAGCATTCATGTTATTCGGTATATTATTATTTGTAAGGCAAGCATTATACATAGATACTAATTCCTTTCCCAAATATCTATGTTATGTGGGCATATATTTCACTGGGTAAACCATCATTACCTGGTGCCTTCCCTAAAGGGAGAGTAGTAAGTAAGCAATAAGACATGATTGGGTGTGCATTAGACAGTTCTAATGCACGGCTAGGGGGACGTAGGGAGGCACGAGGCCACTGGCCGAGTGCATCCAGTTCCCTAGCCGCATTAGAACTGCTCTAATGCACATCCCCGGAGTGGTTTGTCGCGCTTATAAATGGGCCTGTGTATCCTAAAAGGGGGTTCTAGTTTTAGCTGTGCATTACACATCTAATGCACGGCTAACAACCAATCCGATTGCTTGAAATCTTTTGCCCATTTTATAATTATATTTGTGAGCTCCAAACGCATAATAGGGGTCAATAAAGAGAGAAAATAACTATCAGGAACTTGTGGAAGATTTAAATCTAGCAACCAGTCATCCAGACAACGATCCTGTATCTGTGTCTTCCTGAAACATTTTAGAAATAAAATCAGTTTCTTGCAAAATTTTTCTATTTGTATGTAATATAGTCCCTTCCTGTGTTTTTAATGCATGTAGTCTCTCTTTGACGTCTGAGTTTTACAACTATCCAAAGGATTTGTAACAGCTCATGTACCTTTGTGTTCCAAATCGTTGTCTCTCTAAGATTTCATTCTGTCATATTGTATCAATTCTGTTTTACTGTCGTTATTTCTTGTACATAACACTTTTTCCCTGTAATTGTAATGCCTGAACTGACTAAGGTGTTTCTAAAATCAGACACCTGTCATTCCAATGTGTCCTCATTAATTTTCCCATTTTTGAAAAACTCCTTACATACTGTTTACTGTCTCTTCCCACCAAGAAACGGAGAATCCTATAAAAGATTGTCTTGCTTCTAATAAGGAAATAAAACCTTCCATAATCTCTGGATTATCAAGCAATAGAGATTCATTCTCCAATACCCTGGACCTTTAGTAGTATCTTGAAAACTGGAAATATTCGCAGTAATCCATGATTTGAAGTGGGATGATGATGATATTATTTTAGAGTTGGGGTGATTCAAAAAAAAAAAAAAAAAAAAAAATTCTTGTAGCCTTTTTACTCGTGAAAGAAAGTTTTAGATTTATCCTTCTGCTCCTTACTATAAACATCTCGAGCCCTGCCTGGTATAATAAATCATTCAAAATCCTCCATCACAAAATGTCTTCTGTGTCTTGCCAGTTTTATCAGAAAGGAATCGACTAATATTAAAATCTCAGCCGAACACTGTTTTTTACTAGTGAATAAAAATGGCTTAATTAACTTTAATAAATCTATCTGTGCGGTTTTACCCTGAGGTGCATACACATTAATTAACCGAAAATCTACTCCTTGTACCTGAATATCCAATAATAACGCCTTCCCTGGAAACATTTCTACCAAACGTACTTCCTTAAACTCTCTGAAAAGGAGAAACAAATTCCTATTCCACAGCAGTGGTCCTCTTCACCTTACCAAAAACAGGGGTCCTATACCCATGCTGTTGAAGCAACATCAGAATATTTCCCATCATATAATCTGGTATCTCGAAAGAACACTATATCAGCCATACACTTAGAAAATAAAGAAAAAGTAGCCAAATGTTTACGTTCTGTATGGATACTATTTACATTTAAACTAGCAAAGGACAAATTATGCTGTTTATTTAAAACTGAAGTAGTAATTCTTCGTTTGTTTTTCTTTTTCTGATACTTTTTCTTAAACCCATCCTAGTACCCATTAGTTTCTTTTTAACTTTTCCAACTGGTTCTGCAGTAGTCTCTACATCTGACGTAGCATCTTTCTGTGAAGATGTACCAGAGACAGCATCCAAATCCTCCCCTTCCTCTGTTTTGTAACGCAGTGAAAGGGTTGGAAGTAGATATACCATCTGGAACTGTCATAGAAATTGTCAAGACAGATTTATTTCCTTTCATATTTACAGGTTGAAAATCTTTGCAAGTGACACATGGGGAGGCATGGAAGTGACTACCTAGACATGCAGGGAGAAACAGGGAAACAGTTATTACAGAGTCTTCTGTTCTAATATCCTGAAGCTATGTGGCTGGGGCTGACACCTAAATTTAGGTCTGAGGTGGACATAGGCCCCTGCTTTGCTGCCTCTGCATAGGTATGGCCTTCTGAAATGTTTGTAGGGCACTGTTCTGGAGGAGTCTAGGAGCTCGATCTAGTATTTTTCCTAGCTGCTTTAGCTAAATACTAGTCCTGTATCCACAAATCTGCATCTTCCATATTTTGGGATGCTTTAGGACAGTCAGAATAAGCATGACCTGTATCTTGACATAGAGAACATTTTGGGGGTATTTTCACAGTGGAACCTAGAGTGCCCTGGTTCTCCACAATAGGAGCACAAAAGAACCGTACAAGATGTGTTAATAAGTTTGGCAGAGCCACATCTATAACATCTATGCAGTTGGCCTGGATAAAAAAAAAAAATAAAACCTTTGCCTCTACCAATGAAAAGACAGTTTGGCAGATGTTTAAAATCCATACCGTCTTCATAAAGTTTCACTTTTACCCTCCAACCACCATTCCAAAAACCGTCTGTGTCTAAAATAGGATCTGGTACCCCTAACGCTTCACACTGTTGTTCCAGCCAAAACATAACATCCACAATATTCACTCCTGCACTACGTAAAAGAATAGTGATTAATCGAAAGGCTTGTTTAGTAAGAGGAGTGACTTGAAAAGGGGTCCAGAGAGGGTTCTTTTTTAATAATGCATACTTGGTCCAGAATTTTTCTAAAAGTGCAGCTGATCGAAAACTGATGTCAAAAGTATGTTCCCCAGAAATGTGTATGAAGGCATAAATGTCTGCAGGAGTAAAACCCAGAGATTGTTTAATCAGGACCTGTCCCACATATTGCCTATCAGGCGGTTCCTGCATCCCAGTCAAATATCGTAAATGAATTAGCTTTCTTAGTTTTGCCAAATCAGTTGTTTCCTTATAGGCCTAAAGGAGGTTTGCTTAGGCCTGAAGGGTTGGTCCCAGGAGAGACAGCCTGCTTTCCTGAGCCTCTCCTCCTGTCCTTCTTCTACAACCCCTGACTGAACATTAGTCTACTCCAGTTCCATGTTTACATTTGGAAGTTGCTTTTTACCTGAAACGACATCCAGAGACATTTCCTGCACTTCTCTCCATGTTTCTGGAGATACTGATACATGCTCACAGTCCTGCAATATTGTAGTTTGAAAAGCCGCTCTGTTTCCAACCGACTTACCTGCTTCTTCCTGCTGCAACTCTGGCTTGGAGTCTGCAAGCCATTCACCTGTCGGAGCCCGTATCCATCCTGCACTTTCTAGCACAGTGTCAGGTGACCAATTTGCGATCTCGATTTCCCGAGAGACCGACTGCTTCGCCACCTCTCTCTCTTGCATATTCTCAGAGTGTAAATCCTGTTGTGAAGAATCCAAAGCGAATACCTTTGCAATGGGTGAGACAGTGTCCTGAAGGGGCGTCTTGCATCAGTTTCCTCTTCCCTTGTTCATCTTGACCCAGAGTTTCCTTTGCTAGCAACATTTCCACAGACCTAAGCTCTGTTTGCAATATGTCTCTTTTTTTTCTTGAAGAGACAATCTGGGTTCTGGGTCAGAATTTCTATTCTGTTCACGCTGTGTAGTCTCCTTAACTGATTCTGTTGGGAGAGAGGCTGCTTCTCTGGCATCTCCAGCGCCTAGCACTTGCAGCACAACTCCTTCTTCCTCCTTGTCCCACAACACTCTGAGCTTCTCCAACACTCGTCAAGCAGCAACGCCACCCTCCTGAGAGTAGGGGAATTTCCCTGGTGTCCTGGCCAAATTTCCCTCTTTCACTAAAAGTACCACCAACAGGTTAATCTGGTTCAAGGTCAGTTGGCATTCATCTGTATCCCCCTCCCCCGGGTCATGCCTGAAAATAGGCAGAATTTGTCTAGTGCACTTACCCGGTCAACAAAAACTAAATAAATACATACTAACATACTATGAAGCCAGCAGATTAGGCCCTATGGTCTATTGAGTCTGCTCGAACAGGTGTCCGATTTGGATTACTAACCTATGGATACGTGGATGCTAAACTTTAGGAGCATAACCTTTGCTTCAGGAAAGTTGGGTTTGCTGGGCATGTCAGTTGTTTCATGCTGTACTTCTGTCTGCTGGACAGTCCATGGAATACATGGTATTTTGGGCTGTTAAAGGGAAATTGTCTGGACTACTAGCCCTGCACTCAAGTATCTGGCTGACCCCAATTTTCTCTTTGTGTGCAAAAATTGTTTTTGACTTACAATCTACTATACAGCAGTAGACAATATGAAACTAATTCCTGGGAGTATTCCTAGAGTATTCCTCTATACGGATGCTCTTCCGGCTTCAAAGCTTGCCTCCCTCTGACACTACCCAATATCTTACGCTGCACTCCCTGTCTCTGCCCATACACCAGGGCACCTGACCCCGGATATATTGTCCATGTCACGGTTCCCTGGTCACTGCCTCTCTCAATTTGTCTCACGTGAAATGTGCAAATGCTTTCTGTTGTAAATTTGTGTGTGACCCTCTCATCCTGGGGGTTTGTTACCTCAGCGGATAAGTTGTATTATGTTCGTACATATCCCCTGGACTATGTAACTCTCTCAATTATGTTGTTAAGCTGTACTTACTCGCTACTGTATACAATTGTCTGTATCCTTATGTTGTACTCTCCCGGGTCGTTCCTGAAAATAAGCATAATACTTGTCTAGTGTACTTACCCGGTTAACAAAAGCTAAAATAAAAAAATAAAATAATTCTGTGCACTTCCAAGCTGACATCTTCTGTAACCAGAAATCTCGGAAGCCCCTGTAGCTGACTTCATAGCAGGGCTGCTGCAGTAAGAGATTCAATAGACTACAGTGCATGTATTTTTATATGCTCTGGTCTTGTTGCCCTCCCAGGGCTAAGTACAAAGGACTGTACTTCGCCCTAGGATACCAGCGGGACCGTCAGACATTTGAGCTGAGCTCAAAGCTCTGACAAGCACAGCAGGCTATTTAATCTCACTGCTGCAACCCTGGTCTGATGTTAGCTGAAGGGGATTCTGGGATTTCTGGTTACAGCAAATGTCGGTTTGGAACTCATCAGGGTCAGCTGGATACAATCTACTGTGCTGCAGTAAACAGTAAGTAGTAGTAGTAGTCGTAGTTTAAAAAAAAAAAATAAATAAATAAATTTACACACAAAGTGCAAATTGGACCAGCACCACCCTTGGGGCTCTTAGTGCTGATATTTCCCATTCAAGGTAGCTTCCTTCTTCCTTTTATGACTGAAATAAGAAGCGCAGCAGGCAGCAGACCTGTAAAAAGGGGAGGATATGATGCAGCCCTGTCTCCCATCACAACTACCACTGTCATTGTTCCATTGCCTAGAATTGTTGTAGAAGGACAATATTTAAGCCTATTGGAATGGATTGGCATCCGCTATAATCCAGTGGATTGCCTCTTACAATGCTGTGCCACTGTACCTCTTTCTTTACACAGGCAAAAAAAAAAAACACATTGTGACCTTTTCATAATTTCGTGATCATTCAGCCAGACCTGTTCCATATGTGGACTTGTTTCACATTGCAGTAGGGTTTGCTTTGACAGGGCTTTTTTTTTTTGTTTCTTTTTGCTCGCACCTCAGTTCTGCAAACACTACACTCTCTCCTCAATTGCATTTACAGTCCCTACTCTGACAGATTGATGCTTGACATCTGACTCCTAATTGATGACTAGGTTAAAAGGGAGAATATTTTCTCTTCCAAACACTTAAAGAACAGGTGTCAATTTCATTATTTATTTCTTCATTTGGTAACTGTGTTGGGGCACTAGTCCAATGACCTTTTTCAGGTACGGCCTGGGCAAGAAACTGGGACAGCGTAAAATACAATGACAGAACAGCATGGATCATACAGGGAATATAACAGGGAATCCAGTGTAGGTCGAGCTAACGGAGAAAATAAAAGGTAAATGGTGCCAGATACATGAACAAACAATTGAGCATACCAGAGTATATAACATTTAGGTAAACAGGGTAAGGTTGCGCCATCATTCAACAATAGGAATAACAGTAGTATTCATGGCAGGAGGCGAGAGTGGAGCACGGGGGTAAGGGGGGCTGCAGTGGAGGGTGCAGCACGTGCTAGCTGCCTGTGGAGTAGCGCAGGTTGTGGAGAACAGAAAATGCATATATAACATTTCTATTTTTTATTTAATTATTGTGGGGGTTTTTTTTGTTTGTTTTTTTGGTGAACTTTCTTTATACTCTTTCGCTGGCCCCGTAGGACTCTCTGACAGGACACTAGGTAGGATCCTGTAGCTGCTCACCTGAGACCTCCACACCTTGCCTCCATCCTGGGCCGTTCCCCCTCTGCATCCCCAACTCTCCATCCCCCCTGCTCTGAAGGCCCCAAGGTGGGGCCACCAACTCCTGACCTGCGCTCTGTCTACAATCTAGAGTGCGGTTGGAGCGCATGGGGGAACCAGAAGACTGCTAGGCAGGTCCAGTGTAGAGCATGTTGGAGTCCCAAGGCTGTCTCCAAGGTGCCAGGGTTTTTCTGCTTGTCCTTGGTCCTGGAGGCGCGGTTGTGCAGTGATGTCCAGCGTGCGACAAGTGCGCTCCCACACCTGCCCGCAGGACACCCACCATCACCGCCATACCCCTCAGCAGGTCTCCTGCTTGCTGCAATGCCCCCAGTATCCACTGGGGGCCGCTGCAACAGCCAGTGACCCATTCCTCCCTCCCCAGGAGAGGAGAGCAGTTCTCTAGATGCTCAATCCTCTCCTTCCCCTGCTGACCCCCGACAACCCGAGCTCACTCCTGAACCCGGGTTGCTGGCGTGGCGTGAGGTGTGGTGTCCAGCGCCTCAACCCTCAGTGCCCCAGGCCAGCACAGAAAGTGCATTATTTATTTTTTTTATTTTTATTTTACCATTTTTCCTCCCTCAGCTCCTGGTCGGCTATACATCCTGAAATGGAGAGGGGGTGCACAGGATGGAAGGTAATGTGCACAACTGCCCACAGTCTGGGAAACAAAATCCCAGATCTAATGGCATTGATGGCTAACACAAACCTGCACACCATGGTTATTACAGAGTGGTACAGAGGGAACCATGACTAGGATACAACCATACCAGGATACACACTTTTTTTTAGGAAGGATAGGGAAGGGAGGAGGGATGGGGGAGTGGCTGTGTATGTGGAGGAGGGGATTAAAGCAACAGAGGCTCAAGAGTTACAGGAAGGAATGGCGGCACTGTGAGTCACCCAGAGGCAAGAAATAAGACTGCCATTCGCACTGGATTAGCCTTCAGGCTTCCTATGCAGGGGGAGGAAATGGATGAAGTTCTGGCAGAGACCATCCACAAAATGGCAACCAAAGGGGAACTACTGCTAATGGGAGACTTTAACCTGCAGATGCAGATTAGAGCACTCAGACTGCAGGTACAACAAGGAGCAGGGACTTCATGACCACCCTGAAAGGAGCAAACTTAAGGCAGCTAGTAGTAGAACCCACCCGGGAGTGGGCTATACTGGATTTGGTGCTGACAAACAGGGACAGGATCACAGATGTTGAGGTGGCAGTCCCCTTGGTTCCAGCAACCACATGACATTATGGTTTACTGCAACCACAATGGTAGAGGAAAGTCATACAAGGATTAGGGTTCTGGATTATGCGTACCAGCTTTAAGGAAATGGGGACAGCTTAAAAGTGCCTTAGCAGCAGAAGGTACAGGGGAGATGTGGAGGAACAGTGATCTAGACTAGAGTCATAACAGAAGTAACAAGACACTCTGTTAGAATGCTATAGAAAAGTAAAAGAAACTGCCACTATGGCTCTGAAGGTAGTGGCCAAAAAAGTAAGAGAAAAAAGACAGGCATTTAGGAAATACAAGGAGACTCAAAAGAATGAGGACAGGGAGAAGTATCTGGAGAAACAGAATCCTGGGAAAGCAGTCCGAAGGACTAAGGCACAGGCAGAGGAAGGTATAGCACAGGCTATTAAGAAAGGAGACAGCCGGCTCAGTGGTGCTGAGGTTTAAGGTGCTGGGAGAGGATCGAGCATCTGACGACAGCTCTACTCTCCAGGGGAAGGGTGGGTATGTTGTCCCACTCCTTGGCTGCCCCCTGGTGGAGGATGGGGGTATCGCCAGAGGCAGAGAAACTGGTAGTGTGGCATCATGAGGTGTAAAAGGCGTGTTCACTAACCGCGGAGGGGAGGGACCGCAAGAAAAGGAGGAAAATTGGCTGTCGGTTTCATGGAAGCCCTCTAGTACTCCCGGCATTGTGGCATCATGGAGCCTCAGCCTGCTCCGGATAGTGCTCGGGAGGGAGGGACCCCTTCTGCCCTGCCTTGGGGGTAATCCGAGGAGGATACAGGGCCTGGGGTCTGGGGGCAAGGTGGTGACTGGAGACTGGTGGATAAAGCCTGCTTGCAGGTACGAGAAAATATAAACACTTACATGAAAACAAAGGGGGGAAGGAGACCAGACCTTCTTCAGATACATTAGCGAGAGGACAAAGACCGGAAGTGGTATTTGTTAGGCTGAATAAGGAAGGAGTAGGATGGGTGGAAGATGACCTAGAAAAGGCTGAGATACTGAACAAATGCTTTTGCTCAGTGTTCACCAGGGAAGGGGAGGATGAGGGACCAAAACTCATTAGGAGGGGTAGTCTGGGGAGGAAGGTTGACACCAGCCCATTCACTGTGGAAGGAGTCCTAGAGGAACTCTGGGGAAAATAAAAACAAAGCAATGGGGCCAGATGGGATTCACCCTAGAGTATTAAAGGAACTCTCTGACATACTGGCAGGTCCACTGACTGACCCTTTCAGCTCATCTCTAGAGACCGGGGAGGTGCCTGAAGACTGCAGATGTGCAGAGGTGGTCCCTCTCAACAAGAGTGGCAGTAGGGAGGAGACGGGCAATTACAGATCTGTAGCTCTGACTTTAGTAGTGGGAAGCTAATGGAGTCCCTGCTTAAGGAGAAGATTGTGAAGTTTCTGGAGACTAGTGGGGCACAGGATCCAAGGCAGCATGGATTCTCAGTGGGAAGGTTCTGTCAGACAAATCCTAATTTATTTCTTTGACTGGGTGACCAAGGCGGTAGATCAGGAAGGGGCAGTGGATGTGGCCTACCTGGATTTCAGCAAGGCCTTCGACACTGTCCCACATAAGAGACTGCTAAATAAATTGAGACACCTGGGAGTGGGCCCAATGGTAGTAAAATGGGCTGAGAACTGGCAAAGGGACGGGACTCTGAGAGTGGTAGTAAATGGCATGAAATCGGAAGAGGGAGGTAACCAATGGGGTGCCACAGAGATCGGTGCTGGGACCAATCCTGTTCAATTTCTTCATTAACGACATTGCAGAGCATCTAGAGGGAATGGTATACCTGTTTGCGGACGACGCCAAGATCTACAACAGAGTTGATGCACCACAAGGGGTGGAAAGAATGAGAGAGGATCTAAGCTTATTGGAAGAATGGTCAGGTGTCTATTAGTTGAGTTTCAATGCTAAAAAGTACAAAATAATGCACCTGTGTCACAGGAATCCAAGAGAGGAGTACAGGATTGGGGGGGGTCAGGCCACCACAGAGCAAGAGAGAGACCCGGGGATCATCATATCGGATGACCTAAAGGTGACCAAGCAGTGTGAAAAAGTGGTGGGGAAGGCAGACAGAATGCTGGGATAGGGGCATAACCAGCAGAAAGGAGGTGGCGATGCCACTGTACATATCACTGGTAAGGTCTCACCTGGAGTACTGCGTCCAGTTCTGGAGACCGCATCTCAGGAAGGACATAGACAGGATGGGGTAGTTCAGGGAAGGGTGACGGAAATGGTACATGGGCTGCACCAGAAGCTGTATGAGGAAAGACTCTGGGACTTTAATATCTATTCATTGGTGGGGGGGGTATAATAGACATTCAAGTACCTTGGGGTATACACAGAGTACAGGAGGGAAGCATACTTCTGAGGAAGCATTGCATAAGGACAAGGGAACAGGATATGTGGCTGGAGGGAGGAAGGCTCAGGGTGAATGTCAGGAAGTACTTTTTCACAGAAAGGGTGGTGGATCTGTGGGCCAGCCTTCCAGCGGAGGTGGTGGGGGCTTAAACAATATGGGGGTTCAAGAGCGCATGGGATAGACATAAAGGTACCCTGGAGATGGGAAAAGATGTGTCGCAGAACAAATAGGATTTGGGCTGTCAGCACTGAGCAGGGAAATGGGCAGACTAGGTGGTCCTTATCTGCCGTCAGATTGTGTTTTTATGTTGTCCAATAACCACTGAGGCATGTATTATTCCCTTACAACAACTGCACACTGTCATTTGTTATCTTACAAACATCATAAGATGCAAATCTACAGTAAGTTCAGTTGTTTCTTCAGCTTTTAGTTTTGCAGCTCAAATTTTATTGAACAGTCCACAGAAGATTACAGGATAGCAGTCTTTTTTTTTCTCTCTCTCTATTTAAATTTCTGTTTAGTTACTTATTTAGGTAGCAGTGTTTAAAAGGATTTACCTGACTACGTTGGTGTTTAATGACATTATTGTATTAGTTTGAGTACATGGAAACATGTCAATGACAATGTATTATGTGTGATAAGTATTAGTGATAAATTGTAACATTTTCATATTTAAATTTATTCAATTTACAAGGTCAGAACTGTAACTGAGCTTTCTATCCTGATGATTGTCACACCTATAAATATGACTTGAGGATCTGCACTACCTATTTAAATGGGAACAGTCAGAACAAAGAGCCTCACACTCAAGTGTGGGATTGGTCCCAACATGCACTTTGTGTGCAGAATACTGTGGTGTAGTAGATTTGTATTGGACTAATTTTGATTAATGCTTGACTGACCTCTTGTGTTACTACAAATCCCACAATCCCCTGCAGCTGACATGAAAGCTTTCGGCAGCAGTGGGAGATTCAATGGCCTGCAACATATGTTAGAGCTTTTATTATCTTCCATCAGTTGTTTTCCATGTGTGCTTTTCTCCAGGGGTGAAGAACAGTCGTCTATAACTATACTTGTGCAGAGAGGACAGTGGTACCAGCAAAGGAAAGATCAGAGCGTACGTAAACTTGAACATGCACTGCAGGCTATTGAATCTCTCTCTCTCTCTCTGCTGTCTACTGCTCTGATGTCACCTGCAGGGGATTCTGGGATTTGTAGTTAGATGTCAACCTAGAGCTAACTAAATTAGTGTGACACAATCTGCTATACAACAGTAAACTGTAAGTAAACAAAAATGTTTTACACTCAAAGTGCACCTTGGGACCAGCCCCACACTTGAGTGCGGGCCCTTGGTGCCAAACTCTTTGACTGAGTATGCTACTAAGAAATTTGTCTGATCCTTTCCTTTGGGAGCAAGGTACAATATTTTCAGATGTGGGTCCGTGTGGACTAAATGTCTACTGTACATGCTGTGTCATTTGACTGCATTGCCGATATTTGCAGCTTGGAACTGTATGTGAACTGGTGGAAGTCTGCATAGCTGAGTTCTGGAGATCCCTGTGTCTCAGTGACTGCTGTAGCACATTGGGCTCGATATCCCCATTTATATTTGTGTTTCCCATCTTATTTACACAGGATTGCCAAGTTGCAGCATCTCCTTTTCAGCTGGGCCTTCTTCTATGCATACTGGAGAACTGAGAGAAAATATAAATGCAGGCTTTACAGTTAGTACATGGTTTTGGGGGAAATATAACCTGAATCTTATGGTTCACAGAGCTGCGCTGTAACCATTGTGTTGCATGACCCACCGGCCGCCTGCATCGGGGGCTTGGCTGTTTTTTGTTTGCCTGTGGTCTTTGCATTGTCGATTTTTGTCTTTGCTTCCCTGTTTGTTTATTTAAAGTTTAGTGAGTGGGATAGGTACGCTGAACTGGGGCTTGTTTCTAGGTGCAGCCCAGGAGAGGTAATATAGCAGGGAGTGATAACTGCAGTAACAAATAATATGTCAACAGTGGGTGCATGCAGACTCTTGTTAACCAAATGTGGGACATTGACCCCAAAATGTGGGAAGTAAAGTTGGCATGCCATATCTTGGTGGAGCTCAGCACTGTCATAGGAACATTCCAAAAGCTTGCCAAAAAAAGAGGACCCTTCTTGCTGTCTTCTGCATTCTAGGCAGCTGCAGCACCCAATTTAAAGTTAAAAAATAAATAAATAAATAAAAAATTGGAAACCTCAAGGAACCTCTCCGTACTCAGTGACATAAATGCTGCATATGGAAGTGATCCAACCAGAGTTTAAAAGATACAACTCCTCTCTCTCCCCACACACACACACACACTTGTACCGTTTCATTCTGGTGTGGGTTCCATAGGCTTACCATTCTCTGGGTGAACCACTACTTCCTGATATTATTCCTAACTCTGTCCCCCTCTCCTTCTACTGACTTGAACAAGCTGAAAAAGTTTCCCAGATTAGTCTCTTCCAATTATTTCCTTATCCTTCATGTTCATATAGTCTTAATGTTAATGGAGCAAAACACAGCTGTTAAATATGCATTTCTACCTTAGAATCTCGGTGTACAGTGTGGGACATCGTGTGTATGTCACCGTCTGTTTCACACAAATTTTGCATACATCTTTAACTCAATGGCCTAGACAGTCTGCCATTGGATAATTAGTTTAGTTTATATAAAACACATGATAAGCAAATAAGCTGGTCTCTCCTCCTTTCTCTCTCTTTTCTCTCTCTCTCCCTTCTTTCAGTCTTTTTCTCCCAACTGTGCACATTTGGGTCTTTTTTCTGACCAGGCAAGCACTCTGTCCCATCTGTCACTAACCTGTCTGCTGCTGTCATGCCACAACTTGCCCCCTCTGCTTCAGGGTCCCAGTGGGAGGCTCGTATCTGCCTTCCTGAACCAAGGATCCAGGTGGATGAAGGGCTTCTTGGTGTGGGGCCCAAGTGTCTCAGCCCAGGCAGGCACTTTCTCAATTTTGTCTTTCATCTCTGGCTACAGCTTTATGTCAGCATAGCACAGTGCAGTATGTGCGTACAACCTTCATGTGGGGGCAGGCTTCTTGGCCCACTATGAGAGATTATGGTGCTAGTGTGCACAGACCGCTTCCTCTTCAGGTTGGCTGCAGAGAATAGCACTCTCCAGCTCTGGCTGCTCTGATTCTGTCTCCTTGTCTGCTTGAACCCAGGTTACCATGGGGCAGCCAGCCTTGGGGGAGGGGGTCTTTGCTCTTCCGAGAATGAGAGAAATTCTTTCACTGTTGTAATGGTTAAGTCCAAATGTCTTTAAATGTGTGTGGTTTTTTTTTTTTGTTTGTTTTTTACTAAATCTTTATTACAATTTCAAACATACAATACATCATAATCAAGGTATATTCAATGTTTAAATGTGTTTTAATGGATAACATCCCCATTATAATTCATTTGAAAATGTTGGATTAATTAAGTTTGGAGCAAGACAGATGAAATCGGTATACACAGTTTGTGTGCTTCTGAGGGGTTTAGCCATTTATTTAGTTAATTTCTTTATGTATGTATGTATGTATTTTGACATGCTGAGTGGAAATGGGTTGTTACCAGATGCGTCCAGGAGCGACCTCAACTTGCCCTCAATGTTCCTTCTCTGCAATTATTTTTGCTGATCCCTTCATTGAATTACACCTAACAGCTGAGTTACAGTATCTGTATAGGTTTATTGCTTGTTATCTTGATTTGCTGTAAAGACATAAATGTATTGTTATACTTTTGCCATATTTATTCCTTTATTAGTTATTCATGCACTCTAATCAATAGGCTACACTGCCTCCCTTCATGAGAGGTGTTGTCTTGGCTAATTTTGTCTATGGTCCCTATACACTAATGACGTCAGTACCATCACTGTCTCTCACAGAAAACTCCTAGAGAAAGTAGTGCATCAGGAGGTCCCCAAAGTGTACAGGGAGGTGGATAGCAAATTGGCTGATGGGTACAGTGGTGTTCAGTGATCGGTTCTGTTAGTTAATAACTCCAGTTAAGAATAGTTCATCCTATTAACTTCATTTCATAGCTGTAAATTTGTAAATACTGTGCATGAATGGGACTTTTTCCCCATAGAAGTTGGCAGTTATTTCCTGTATAACCATTGTCCATCTCCATAGCTCTTGACTGTCCCGATTACAGAGGACACCACTTATTCTACCCTCAAAATTGCTCTCTTCATCTTGGAAAAGGTGCAGCCTACAAAGGGAATGTGCTGTAAATTCTGTCTTTAAAGAAGAAATTCATACAATTCTCAGGTGCTAAATCAAAAATAAATTTTGACAAACACAATGGATTCCACAGTGATGTGAGCTTTGCTGGGTTTTCAGCCAACACCTGTACTACCCAGATGGTTTGGAATTTGGGCCTGAAATTTTCAGGGTAGAAGGGGGCTGGCCCACAGAAGTGCATTTTGCTTGTTTGGTGGAAAACAAAAAAATTAAATAAATCTGTTCCAAAGTTATTTAATTTTGAAATTTTCAAAATTGGTACTGTGTAGCCTCGGTTGACTTCAAAAAATAGCTGTGTGAAATAAAAATAATCTTTTCATTTTGATATCCTTTTCCTGAAGGAAAATCTTTTTTCATTTGCTGCCATCTTGTTTTCCATTTCCCCTACAAATTCAAATTCAAATTTCAAACGCCACAAAAATGATATCATGGACAGCGACCAACACATGTATCTTGCTTATCGGGACCCTGTTAGCTAGATTCTGCACTTAACTGTTGAAGAAATGCCCTTGAAATGTAATTTATTTTAAGATTATAAATGTTTTTTTGTGACTCGTGATATGAAAAAAGACTTTTTTTACTTTTCCCTTTTCCCTAATTTTTTTTATTTTTAATTATTTATTTTGTTACTCTCTTTTTGCTCTTTCCCGGTTGGTCACATTCAGGAGGCACCCAGGCCCATTTCCCCCCCATGTCCACGGGACTTGCTGCCACCCTTTCTCCTCCCAGGGCTTGCCCCCCTCCCCGACGGGGTTGGTGGGGGGGGGGGGCTCTTGACCCTGTCTTACACAGGATCTGGTTTGGGCTGGTGAGCCCGGCTGGTCATGAAGCGGGGCCTGTGAGTGTCCACCTTCATCCAACTGCCAGAATTTTCCTCCGTTTCTTTTTCCCAATGCAGAGGAGGGCGTGCAAGGATGCCAGTGGTGGTGCCGTTCACGCTCCTGTATGCGACATGCCGAGCATCTGTCTCACCTCTGCCCCTTAATTGTACATCACTGGTGTGCAAGCCCCTAGCCTGTGCTAGGGGCCAGGCTAACACTGATCTTTGTTTCAACTTTTTCCCCAGAGGAGGAGAGCTGTCCTGGGATGCTCAATTCTGTCGTCCTCCTCCTCCTCTCCTCTAGCCGACTCCCGGCGGCCATGTACTGCAAACATGGGTGGTTGGTGTGACAGGAGGTAAGGGCATTGATGCCTCAGCCCTCCACATCACTGGGCCAGCCTCCCGTCCCCTAATTTTGCAATTTAAGAGGAAGTTGCATTCCCCCTCTCAGGGTGTCCTCCTAGTAATATGATCCCATGAGTCTGAGAATAATACACTTGGATAAATCATTGTACTATGCCATATTAGAATTTTGTCCTGCTTTGCACTTGGTAATATAACTTGTTTTTGAATCTCGGTTATTGTTGTTACATATTATTATGCATCATTACAGCGGGAAAAACAATCACAGAAATAAATATAATGCATCTGTTCTAAGTTAATACAAAACCTGTGACATGGTCTGAAGTTCAGAAATTAGATACTAAAGCAGTAATATGATAATAGATTTACTTTATGAGGCAGTAACCTAATTGTGGTGTTCGTGCAGGTAAAGTAGGAGGCCAGTGACCGAGTGTGTGTGTGTGTGTGTGTGTGTGTGTGTGTGATTTTGTTTTTTGCTGAGGATAGTGAATTCAATATCATAGTACTGCTATTATGCTATGTGTGTTAAAGGAAACCTGCACATAATGCTGGTATTCTACTCTGAATTGTAACTTTCCCCAATTAGGAGTTGTATAAATTTAAAAAAAAAAAAAGTTTTACCTTTTCGGGGTTTGTGGTGTGTGTCGCGTGTGTTTTTTTTTTTTTTTACATTACGCTGAAACTTACGATTTACACAGACACCTGTGGCCATCTTGTGTACAGAATCTGGCTTCCTGTACACCCACTGTGCCAAGTTGTGCTGTCAACCTCTGCCACTAGTAGGCAGCACAAATTAGGATATTGGGTGCTAGGGTTGTCAGAACAGGTTTGGCAAAGATTCGAACCCTCCTCGAACCCTGGTGTTCGAGTTCTAACTAGAACTTCGAACACTAAGCAGTCATAAAGGGTTCAATCACCTTGAGCGCGAGACGCGTGGGGTCAAGTAAGCAGCGAGCAGCGGGATCTGTGGGGTATTTAAAGAGATGCACCACGAGGAGGGCGCATTTGACTGAGGATCGCCAGACAGAGGCAGCAGCAGCAGGCAGCACCAGCAAACTGTAGCAAAAGCGGTTAGCGCGTCCGCTACTCTTGTCCAGTCGTGGCCACTTCTTCTCCTGTGAGACCGAGAACAGGAAAAAAAGCTAAAAATCGGGGGAGAGACTGGGAGTGGGACTAGGGGCCGGTTCAGGACAGAAGGAGGGAATCGGGAGGGATTAATCAAGATTGGGGGAAGGGACTGGGGAATAGGGAGGGATTGATGAGACCAATATCAGGAGGACTGGAGGAGGACTCGGAGAGAGACTAAAAAAACAATAAGACTGAAGATTATAAGAACTTTTGTGAATGTGAAATGTGATTATTTGAAACTGCAGCACACTCAGCAGCTGCCAGCAACAAGCATACAAGGGGGCCAAAAAAAGGCAAATAAATCTTTCTGAACCCTAGTGTGTGTGTCACAGAGAGAAGCCCAGTGTGTGCCCCTTGACTGCACTGTACTGTACCCTACCCAGTGTGTGTTACAGAGAAGCCCAGTGGCCAGTTGTGTGTGGCATTAACCTTACATGACAAGCGTAGAAATATAATTTTCATTCCCTGGGTTGCGTATGTGACTCCGTCTCCTGTGGTCAGCCCATCACCCTGCTGTGCCCTTTGACTGCACTGTACCCTACCCAGTGTGTGTTACAGAGAGAAGCCCAGTGGCCAGTTGTGTGGTGGCATTAACCTCCATGACAGAAACGTAGAAATATAATTCTCATTCCTGGGTTGCGTATGTGACTCCGTCTCCTATGGTCAGCCCATCACCCTGCTGCTGTGTGCCTTTGACTGCACTGTACCCTACCCAGTGTGTGTTACAGAGAAGCCCAGTGGCCAGTTGTGTGGTGGCATTAACCTTACATGACAGAAGCGTAGAAATATAATTCTCATTCCTGGGTTGCGTATGTGACTCCGTCTCCTGTGGTCAGCCCATCACCCTGCTGCTGTGTGCCTTTGACTGCACTGTACCTACCCAGTGTGTGTGTTACAGAGAGGCCCAGTGGCCAGTTTGTGGTGGCATTAACCTTACATGACAGAAACATGAAATATAATTCTCATTCCCTGGTTTGCGTATGTGACTCAGTCTCCTGTGGTCAGCCCATCACCCTGCTGCTGTGTGCCCTTTGATTGCTATGTGTATGCCTATGCCCAGCAGCCCAATCATTCTGTAAGCCTTGAACCTGGGATCCTTAGTTGCAAACTGTCATATTCTTCAATTACTTTCAGTCCACGTATCACAGTGTCACACAACAAAATAAAATTTTGGAGTTGTAATAGCGATTACAGATCACATTGTTTTGTTACACAGGAATTGTTTGGGTGTTGGTGTGTTCACTGCAGTATACTGGACTAGTAGTACTAGTACTTACTGTCTGTTATGGCTGACACCAACATAGATGAAGCATTTAGTGCTGGTGTTGGAGCAGGTGTTGGTGGTAGTGGTAATCCTGGTGCTAACAGAAATAACCAAAATGTTTCATGTGATAAAAATTCAACAAACAGCAAAAGAGCAACAGTGAAGTGTGGTAAGGGGACCTTTTAAGAAAACCTGTACAGCTGCTGGGGTCACAGGAGGCACCATAAGGTATGCCATTCATGCCGTTAAGATCCTGTGACTAGCAGCAATAATGCAAGTGACAGTGGGTCCTCTCTACTCAGACAGTAGCTCTTTGTCTCAGTCCCACACTGTTGTGTCTCGTGACAAATCATTACTTCCTCAACAAAGTGAAATGAGCAAGTCTGCTGACAATGAATCAGGTAGTGCACTTGCAAATACATCCAGCACTGTTGGCAATGAAAAGGACATATCCATTGAATCCACCACTTCTGTGTTGGCCAGCAATGAAAATCCATCAGAGTCTTCTGTCCTCTTCTAGCACCAAGAGCATGTCCCAGGTTCTGTTAGGACAGGTGAAAAGACACAAACAGTCTTTAGCTATCTTCCTAGCACTTTCGAACAAAATCTGTCACATCTGAGGTGTGGAATTATTTCTCGTTCAGTAAAACTGATCCATGCAGAGCAATTTGTTCCTCTGTGAAACAGAGTGTAAGCCGTGGTAAAGTTGTGTCATGCCTTGGCACTACGAAAGCTCTTAAGCATCATCTGAAAAAGCATTCGGGTTTGCGTGATCATCAAAGAAACCAAAACCCATGTCCTCCATCTTCCAGACCGCACATGAGAAGGGTCAGGATCAGGAATCTGAAATGGATACTGAATTGTCTGAACTTGATGCGGGCAGAACCACTGCCAGCCCTAGGATCACTGTTACCACCAATGCCAGCACCATTAGTACCAGTTGCACATCCTGTGATGGCACTGAATGTATAAGTCCTAGTCCACCATCTCTCGTCCATCTGCCCATGAGAAGCCGGTGTATAATAAACCAGCGGGACATGTTGCAAACAGCTAACACTGTCTCAGGCATTTGAAGGAAGAATACCTTTACTAGAAATCATCCAATGACCCTTCATCTTAATCACGAATTGGTGAACTGTTAGCAGAGCCCTTCTCCCATACTCTTTGGTAGATCATAAGATTTTGAGGAGCTCATGACATTAGCAGACCCTCGTTACAATGTTCCTCATGAAGGTACTTTTCCTGTGTTGAAATACCAAACATTTATCAGGCTTTAAAAGCGACAGTGATGCTTGCACTTAAAACTGCAGAGGGTGGGTTATTCATGTCACAACAGATATGGGACCAACACTCAAAACATAGATTACATGTCCTTACGCTCATTGGTCACGTTTTCTTGTACTTCTTCAAAACAAAGACACCCCAAAAGATGGGCTGCTGCATATAAAGAGTTTGGGCAAGATCATACTGCTGCAAACATCTTGCAGGAACTAAATGACCTCCTTGTGAATGGGTTTATTCTCGCGGTCTAAATGTGGCTTCATAGTAGTGACAATGGGCCAACATCTTAAAACAATACAGGATGGAGGATTTCTGCATGCTTCTTGCTTTGCATTGCACACTTAATTGTCACGGGATTTCTCAACAGCGAAACACAAGTGGATGGTATAATTGCTGTTTGCAAAAAAATTGTGACTCACTTTTCATTCAACCAGGCTATACGGACATTGTCCGAACTGCAAAAAACACAAGCTGCCCCAGCAAAGCTGATTCAAAATGTTTCCACTCGTTGGAACTCAGCGCTTTATATGCTGGCGCCTCTTGGAGCAAAGCAAGCTGTACATGAGTACTGCTCCAGTTACAGTGTGGAGATGGCATTATGCTGTCTGTGCTGCAGTGGAAGTTAATGGATACAGTGTGCTGATCCTAGCTCCTTTGAGACAGCTACAAGGGACATGTCTTCTGAAGCGCATCTGTGAGTCAGGTTATCCCACTCATAATGTTCATTTCACATCATCTTAGTGTTCTAAATCTACAAATGAAAAAGACAGATCTGAGCGCCAGACAACATGAAGCCTATATCATGGAATCTAAAAGAGAATGAGCGGCGTTAAAACCAATGACAAATTAGTTGCAATGGCAAATCAAGACACTACATCCTTGCAACTCTCTTAGATCCCAGGTTCAAGGCTATACATCTTCAAAAACAGATGATATAGAGCAGTACAAATGTATGTTGCTAGATGAGCTGCAGCACTCACAGGAGTCAAACACAGACCACGCACAGTACCATCAGGTTGTCATCACCACAACATGCAGGTTCATCTTCAAAGGGATACAGAACTGGAAAAGTCACCAAACATTAACAGTAGTTGTTCCACAACTGCCACTTCTTCAACCCTTAGTAGCAAGCTAAATCTGTGGCAAAACCTTTCCCAAATTGCTGCCATACCAGCTGCTTCTGCAGATTCCTCTTCTGAGCGGTCTCTGTCCAACATGGTAGACAGTTACCTGCAAGAACTGCCTATTCCTATTGATGCATGCCCTTTTGAATACTGGAGATCAAAAAGTCAATTTGGACAGAGCTGTATGAGTGAAGCCTGTAAATATCTTGGTTGTCCTGCAACAAGTGTCTCTTCAGAATGCATGTTTAGTACAGCTGGCAATATTGTGACAGACACCAGAAATAGGTTGCTGCCAGAAAATGTACACACGTTAACTTTTATTAAAGCTAATAAGTCAAGATTTTCGTATCCCTACAAGAGTATACAAACTGATCCTGAAGTGATTGATGTTGTGGATGTTGATGGTGGTGGCTGGTAAAAATACTGTGTGGGACGGAGTCTCTCTGCACCAAAAAGGCAACTTTTACAGACTGTGATGACTTTGGTTGTCGTCTCTCTCCTTTCTCGATCTACTACCTTGGACTATATACCCCCCAAAACTTTCACCATTTCATGGCAAACTGCTTTGTAGCTAGGGTCTAAACTAAAGTCAACAAGTTTTATATACAGGGCAATTTTAACATCAGTGGGAACAGGCCCAAATTTGGCATAAAAGGGACACTGTCACGTCAGTCCTTTCTGTATCATATTATTTATAGTTAAAGTGCAAACATATATTTTTGGATTTACCTTCTGCGACTTTGTGGTGCATCAGCATGAGGCTGGGACAGGAGCAGTCTATTTTCAATTTTAAAGAGGATAAAACAATGAGTTCTAATTGGTAGCTGTTTATTATTTTTCAATTACAGAATATTGACATAAGCGAAAATGGATGCTAGTACATGGGTGAGGTTGTGGGTTGGTTTTAACATGGGTGTAAGGGTGGCATGGGTGCTACTGCACAGATGAGGTGGTGGAGAAAAGTGGAATGGGTGATGGGGTGAAAGGTGGGTGTTGTTTAGTTCTTTCATTTACAGATAAGTGATCAGCTGGGGATGGTGAGGAAAAAATGATGACAGACCGAACCTACTGTACACATAATATATATTCTTATTAAATACATTGCAAACTGCTGCCACCTAGCACAATTGTCCTGTCCTTTAAAAAAGATAAAGGAATCAGAAATGAAAATCTGCATCAGCAGTTTCACAGATATAAATATCAGTGTTTTTGCTTTATAAGTAGTGATAATTTGATACATAATGGGGTTGACAGGCGCTGTCCATTAAACATCACATACCAACTGCTGCAGCTACATAAATGTTCCTTAGTATGTGGTGAGAAACCACTGTTTTTATTTATGTGACTGAAATACAGATTTTATTGAGTATCAGCTGCAAATGCATCATCTTAGAATTTTTATGTATTACTTCAATTTGCCAACAAAAATGTTGGTATATGTAGACATTACCTTAGAAAATTGCATGCATTTTGCCAGCAACAATCACTGGCATATTTTTTATTAGAACAAAGACACAGCACCAACACTTCCAAAATATACTGTATTGTGCGTTTTAACTGATAGCATCACGGTACAGAGAAGCGCATGCAGGACAAAACAGTTTAAACAGACAAAACGCTTTTGTCTGTTAAACTATTTTATCTAAGCGAATCTCTGATACTGTGATGCTAACTACCATAATACTGTTAAATCTGTTGATGTGAATTTTTTAGTTCTCAACTTTCCACAGGCACAACTTAGGATTGGAGCAGCCTTCTTGTGGTTTCTGCAAATATTTTTTTTATTCCAATGTCTTGACTGAATATGTTATGACATAATGTTTTGTAACAGTTCCACATGTTGCTGCTGTAGTACTTGGCTTGACTTTGTTATAAAAGCTTTCTTTTAAACATAGCAACTTTTGATTCACTCATTTAAAACAGAAAGCAGCAAATAGCTGAAATTAGGTAATATCAGTTATTTTTCTCCTAATTCATGACGATGAGTATATATAGCTGAGTACATAAATGGCTAATGTGCCTCTTTCTTTCACTAAGGAACTATGATGCAGCTGCAGTAGGAAAACTTTTAACATGTGGGTGGGTGGGCCTGTTACGTATTAAGGTGCTGACTTTAGCAAACAGAAGAAACTATAGATAAACCTAGTTGTATTCCTATCAATGTCACACAAGATAATTTCTCTCCCCCTTATTTTGAACAGTTTTTCCTTTACATGTATTTTATTACTATCTTCGTTACTGGCAGCACAATAAAAAAATAGGGTTCGAGTTCTAAAAAAGATTAGAACACTAGAACTTTTCAAAGTTCTAGACTAGAACTAGAACCCAGAACTTCAGAGGTTCTGACAACCCTATTGGGTGCACAAGAAGCGGATTCTATGCATGAGATGGCCGCAGTGTCTGTGTAAAATCAGAAATTTGTAAGAAATAGCTAAGAAAACTGTAAAAATGTAAAGGGCTGGCAGTATAGTCTAGAGGTTAGAATAACGAGCTGTGAATGAGCTTGGTACATCTAGCAGACAGACCTTTGTTTGATTCTAAAACCTCCTCTTGCATACTATTGACTCGAGCAGTCCCTTAACCTCCCAATGCTCCTGGGTCACCCCTGAAAACAGAAACACGTGCCTAGCGGGTCTTAGCCAGTTACCAAAGAATTAAAATAAATAAATAATTGATTTCTAGAATCCCTAATCGAGTTTTTGTACAGGTCAGAGTGAAATACCAGCATTACAGTGTGTGCTGTTTTCCGTTTCAAAAATGTTTGTTTTCTGCATCTCCTCTCCCAGTTAGGGGTGGTGGTGGTGGTGGTGGTGGTGGTGGTGGTGGTGGTGGTGGTGGTGGTATTGTCATTTTATTAATACAGTGATTGTTGTGAGTTTTCTGTTGTGTGTTTATATAAAAAAAAAAAAAAAGCAACTCTTATAGTTAGAGTGGTCTTTCATGCATTATTAGGGTATGAGAACAGCTCTGATTATACTAAGAATGTAAATAGGACCACTTTTACAACTGTAAGAGTGATCTCTGTGGCAGTAGTCAAGGTTGATCAGTGATATGTTTATATTAAAAAAAAAAAAAAACCCTGAATAAGCTTCCATTTCCACCGGATCTGCTTATGAGATGCTCTTACAGAACGGTTCTGGCATTGGGGATAGGAGCACTCTTGACTGGTTGGAAATGCTCCCTCAATATGTAATGGGTGAATTGTTTTCAAATTTGCCTTCTGACTGGAGGAGATGGTCCACATGTAGTATATCTATAACAAAATTGGTAACGTAAGCCCACTCACCCATGTATGTCAAATATTTTTTATTCGCACTAATATGACCAGATACAGTCCATACAAACGTTTCTGAATAATCCTTCTTCAGTGTAAAACTGTATCTAAATCCATAAAATAAAACTATAATTACTTAAACTGAAAGTCTTCTTTAAAAACATTTTTAATTGCATTATTCATATCGGTGCTCACCTATATGAAATGGACTATATAGCCCCACTTGGATACCCACATATGTTTTTGTGTATATTCTGTAAATCAAAATCCAACATAACCATTTGTTTTCTGATAAAAAAAAAAAATATCCATAATATATCCAAAAGTGTGTTATTCTCAAACAAATCATAATACTGCATACCCGTCTATAATTCTGGTCCTTTTCTTATTATGACCTGTTATTGCGTTTTACTTTAACCCTGCCTCCTTTCCATATGAACTTGGTAATAAGGGTGTCAAGTTGTCTGAAGTGCTTCAGGGGAACTTTTATAGGGAGTGACTGATACAGATATAATATTCATGGTAAAATGGTCATTTTGACCACGCCCACTCTACCAAGCACAGATAGGGGAAGCGCTGTCCAATGTCTTCTGTAAGTTTCACTATTAATGGGATAAAGTTTAGGGCATATAGGCGACTGGTAGGCACTGAGATTTGAATACCTAAGTATTTGATTGTGGTGACCATTTGAAAGCCACCTAGCTCTGTGTGTGTGTGTGTGTGTGTGTGTGTGTGTGTGTGTGTGTGTGTGTGTGTGTATATACACATATACATATACTTACATGCATACAAGTGGCAGCCCATCTGGACTGGGGGCTTACTCACTTTTAAATTCCTGAGAGCAGTTATTTCTTGTTTTAACAGGTGGGAGTCAAGATCTTTACTAAGATTTTCTGGGATTGTGACAAGAGAGGTACTCTGAACATAATCAGTGTCAAGCAGACTTTGACCTATTTTTTTCAGAGGTATACAGTTGCACATAGAAGTCACCAAATGTCTTTCCTATTTCCTCCGGCCCTTGGACTGATATCCCTTGCTCAGTGGTAATCTGTCCTACATTACACTCAGATTCTTTGCGCTTTAACTGCCAGGCCAGCAGTTTTCTGGCTTTATCCCCATTGTAATAGGCACCTGCATTGGTGAGCAATATGGAGCATTCTAGTTGGACGCTCGAGAGTGTATTAAACTTCCACTTCAGTTTTTGGAGGATATCATAAAGGAGCATAGTCTGATGCTGTTTGTGGGCTTCCTCAAATGTGTCTATTTTGGACCTTAAACTGGTCAGGTCTTGTGTCTCCAGCTTACACTTATGGGAGGCATAGGCTATAGTTCGACCTCTTCTTATACAGGCTTTGAGAGCTTCCCATCTAGTACCATGGGATGTATCACCCTTCTATTTAAGGAGATATCTCCTGTATACTGACATATATGCTGTATATACTCCTGGTCCTTCAAAGCAACAGGTCTAGTTTCCAGCACTTCTAGACACGCCTGACCCCTAAATGTAACTCAAGTGAATCACATGGTCGAAATAATGATCGGACAGTAAGTAGCCTCTTTTCTTCTACCCCCACCAATAAGGTTCGGATACCAGAATTCTATAGAGTCTGGCATATATGTGGTGTGCATCGACAGAAAGCTATAGTCTCACCCACTGGGGTGAATATGGCATCATGCATCCACCAATCCAATATCCTCTGAAGTTCTTTTGAGAGCTTTGGCATTCAATGACCTATGCATGGGAATTCTACTGGATCTGTCAGAACAGCGTCAAGGACAAAATTATAGTCTCCCCCCCACACCAAGGATCCATGGGCCCTCCCATCCAGCCATGTCAAGTGCCAATTTTTGAAAGAAGCCAGGATTGTCTGTATTTGGTGCATGTATTAAACCTACTAAGAATACCCCCTTACCTATTATATTGATTTTGGCCAATGCATATCTCCTCGCTCGATCCACTTTTTGTTCAACAATCTGAGCTGGAAGACCCCTTGGAATCCATATCGACGCCCCCTAGACTTTGAAGAAAAAGTGGTGGAGACCCACGTATCCCCATAAATTTTGCTGTTTTTTTGTTCCTCTCTGTGTGTAAAATGGGTCTCCTGAAGTAGGACTATATTCGCTTTAACCCTCCTTATTTCCCCATAACCTTCCGCTTCTTTAAGATTGATTTAAGTCCATTGATATTCCAGGACACTCACTTAATATTATCAGCCATAATTATCAATGATGTAGACACCTATTGTATCTTGAACACGTAAATTCTGCACTTCTGTACCCATTTTATTTTCTTTGAACCCCAACAAACCCCTCCCTACCACCTAACAAACATTCTCCCCATGTATCCCATTGGTGAGCCTGTCTCACCCCAAGGCTGCACATGCAGCGGAACCTGTTTCCAGCTGTTAATGGCACCCCTGTTGTACAGTACCTTGCAAGCCCCCTGAAAGAAACATACCAGTTCAGAGTAAACCCCATCCCCCTCCCGTGGTTAGCTCATTCCTTGTGTAGCCCCACGGGTTTTGTTTATGGATAACATTAACTCCCAAAAAAAAAAAAAAAGGCAGAGATAGCTCTGCTAGTATTCCTACTGCAAGTATCAGGCAGTAATGGTGTAATATAACAACCATAGATTGTGCTTCATTGGGACACCATTTGTACATTTCACTCTAATTGCATCAAAAAAAGAAACAAAACAAGGTATTAGAACAGCATACTCTGAATTAGAAAACTGCCATCCAGCTCATTGTATATTAGCTGAGTAGTTTCGGGGATAAAGCCTTTCTAATTAGCCACTAATAAAAATAACAACTGTAACCTTGGCCCTTACTAAAACTAATGTGGGCTTTAACAAGAAAAGAAACTGGCACCATATCTAGTAGCATGCCTTGTTCCACAAACATGTGATCAGGTTGCACATCCGGCCTACTCAAGCCTTCGGTGCAGCTTCACTGCAGTTTTAATTGTGATTCACTAAAACAGTCAAAGTTCAAAGCCAGGAGTTCCAGTACCCATTTGTTAGTTTCCCCGCTGGTACCCGTACCCCTAGGCACGGTTGGGTGCAGTTCTGGCAACTCAAATGTAACCTGGGCATTGCAACTATTCGGCATTCCAATTTCCTGATCAATAAAACAAATAGTCCAGAACAAGATAATTGAAAGAATTATTTCCAGCTTCCCAGCAGAGATTGACTGAACGATCACCCTCTCTCTCCCACTGAGACCAGAGTCCCCTGACCCAGTCGGGAAAGTGATAGCAGAACTTAAAGACAAGATACGGCATTGAGGAGTACGTGGCCTCAGATCCCCAGCTCAAGGCTCATAAAGTCCCTATCCAAAAGACTGCTGACCTCAATCGGAGGGCATAAGAGCACCAGGGAAAGGAGTAACTACTTATCACTTCATCACTTACTTGATGTTTGCATTATAACCCTTCAGACATCTGACACCCCATTTCCTCTGGCCTCCTCCTCTGCCAACCATTTCTCCGCTTCTCTGGGCAGTTGAAAATCGTGTATTCTGGCCAGGTCTATCCACCGTAGTTTCGCCAGATCCAAAAAGGCAACACACCCCAACTGATGTAATTGGCTTTTAACTATATTGAAGCACTGTCTCTGGCTCCCAAGATCCCTGCTGCAGTCCTGGTAAATATGTACTTTTCCATTGCCATATTGAATGGGGCAGACTTGTTTAGCTTTTTGCAAAATTTCTCTTTGTCGGAGTATCTCAAGTACTTTTATTAAGCAGCGTCTTGGTCTGTCTCCCGACTCTGGCCGGGGGCCAACTTGATGCGCCCTCTCTATTTCAAAAGCATCATACTCCCCTGGTAGGCCCAACTGCGCCACTACCCATCGATGCAGCCCAGATTAGGGTTGCGGCCTTTAGTCCCCTCTGGAAGCCCTATTATACATAAATTCGATCTTCTAGAACGATTCTCTTGGTCCTCAATGCGCTCTTTTAATCTGCCATTGTGGACAAGAGACCATTTCGTTCAGCCGAAACTCCCGCATACGAGTTCTCCAACTTCCCTAAACGGCGCTCTAATTCAGATATTTGAGCCGCATGTGTTGTCTCCGAGAGACTAGTTACTACAGATTGGAGGTGAGTCAATTGAGAAGTTATATTTCCAAAACCTGTCTTCATCTCCTGCTGCATCGCAAGAAGCGTGTTCGGAACCCCAGCTAGAGATTGTCAGGGAGTCCATTTCTTCAGTTTGGCGGTCGATTGTGGCTTCTACCTCGTGGTCTCTCTGACTGCAGGCCAGTGACCCCCGCCATTTTTAGGAGGATTGCAGGCATTAAAAGGTAGCTTAGCCTGCTTATTTTTATTTTGTTTGGCAGGTAAAGTCAATATACATGCACTGTTCTAGTATATCAAAAAAGCGTTAAATGGCTGTTTTTAATAGATTTTAACACTGGTGTCCCGATGAGCTTCCCTAACGAGCATCTGCCGTCTAAGCCCGCTAGCCACGCGCCCCCCAAGTTATTACTTTCCTTTTGTTCAAATGTTACACAGGACCGCTAGGAAAACGATGTGATAAACAATATAGATGTATAAATACCATCAATTTCAAATGAATACTGAGGCTATAGTATTTGTTCATACTGTCAAAAGAACGATTTTTTACCTCAATAAATACATTTGTCTTTGTTAGTATTTTTATGTAGTACTTCTTTTCCTGGCCACACTTGATAATCTCTGTCAACATAAGAATATACAAAAATGTCACATAAGCTCTTTACATATATAGATCGTTCCAGTTCCAAATAAACAATCCTTAAGCATTCAAAATCTGTAATGTTATTTGAAAAGATTGGTTTCCCTGTGTACAAAAGTTTACTTTTATGTTTATGATCTACTTCGCTGCCTCAGTGTACCCTTTCCGCAATAAATATACAAACCAGTATATTGACTTAGTGAGTGCATTTGTTCCTCCATCTAAATGCAAAGCTTTAAATGTAAAGTCAGGTGTTGAAACATCATAGTTTTAGCAAGCAAGCAAATCTTTATTTTTAAAGCGCCTTTCAAAAATCAAGGCGCTGTACATAATATAAAATGCCATATAAAAACAGACAATATGTAAGCAATAAGGCATGATGGGGTGTCGTGGAACACATTTTACATACGGCCAGGGTGTAACAAGGCACGAGGCGAAGGCCGGTAACTAACACTGCCCGTCACGGAAGTATATTCCGCACATCATCATATGAGCTTATAAATAGGCTTCTTTTTTAAAAACTTTTCACAGTTGGGGGGAAGCATGATTATGTGTAGAAACAATAGATTTACTTGCGTACATTTATGATAAAATAGTCCTTCCACCCACTACAAATGATGTCCTTGATGATGTCATTGTATTATTGACTACTTTCTTCTTCCTGTTTTCACCACATTCAAGATATGGAATGTTTATCATGGAATGTTTACCATGGAATACATGCATTCAAAATTCTGCTCTGTTCTATTGGTAGAATGTTTCTCTCGTAACACTCTACACACAGACAACAAAGGCTTTTGTTACAGCCAGAGACTCAATTATCTCACTGTCAGGGCAAGGAGAAGACAGTTCCCTGATGAGCAGGTAAAGATAAAAGGGGATTTTCCACTGTCTGCAAAGAAACAGTTGTAGTGAAAACTATAAACAATATGTATTGTTTCTAATTTGTTTATGTACATAAGGAAAGTGTAATAATTAAGGAAATTACAGTTAATTTGTTTTATCTTTTATTTAAGGTAGTTTTATTTTTAGGGCCCAGATGAAGTTGTGTGTGTTTTTTTTTTTTTTTTTTTTTTAACGGTATAAAGCTAGCAGCCATGTTTGTGGTGGAAGATCAGTTCTGGCTGTAGGGGGCTAACTGAAATGCCTGTGTTCCAAATGCCCATTGATTTTGTTTCCAGACTCTTCAGTCCTTTTTTTTTTTTTTTTTAAGCCATATGTAAACCATATTTTACACATAAATACAGCCAATCAGATTCCATGATTTTACCCTGCCATTTTATAAAACAGTTATTTAAAATCAATCCATTACTTAGTCAGGAAGGCCAAAGAGAACATACGTTTTTAGCATAGATTTAAAACTGCTGATCATCAAGCATTCTCTTAATCGACGAGGTAGAGAATTCCACAGGGTCGGTGCTGCAAATGAAAAAGCACGAGCTCCGGATGTTAAGATAAACCATGAGAATCTCTAGCAATCCCTCGTTGGCGGATCGGAGAGGGCAATTGGGGGAGTAGGGAGTCAGGAGATCTTTGAAGTAGTCCGGTCGCTGTTCATGTAGGGCTTTAAAGGTAAGGAAACCTACCTTATAGGTGATCCGCCACTGAACTGGCAGCCAGTGTAGATTGCGCAGCACAGGCATAATGTGACAGGTCCTAGAGGTACCAGTCAACAGCCTGGCTGCATCATTCTGCACTAGCTGCAGGCAGTGGATATCGACCCCAGACAGCCCTAGGTAGAGGGCATTGCAATAGTCAAGACTGGTAGTAATGAAGGCGTGGACCAAAGTTGGAAGGTCGCCAGGGGGGAATCGGGTGTTTCACCCAGGCAATATTCCTCAGATGGTAAAATGAGGATTTGACCACAGCTGACACCTGAGACTTCAGGGTCAGACTGTCATCAAATGTAACACCCAGGTTACGCACCGGATCTGAGGTAATGAGCTGGACACCATCAAGCCATAGGCCCGACCCATGCCCAGCGCCAAAACCCGCCCCTGGGTGACCGGATCCAGAACCAACACCTCAGTCTTATCGGTTCAGTCTCAACCAACTCGAGCTCAACCAATCTTTAATCTCAGAGAGGCAACTATTTAGCATACAGATCACATCGACCTGTCCGGGCACAAAGGACATTTTAAATTGTACTCACTTGATATCTCGGGCAGTGTGTGGCGTGACTTCCTGCTCTCTCTTTGGAGGTGCCGTGCCCATTCTGCTCACCATTTAAATACTCCATAGGCTAGGAATCTGGCACGGTGCAATGCGCGTCACCACAAGATCAGGGAACAGTCTTGCAGTGTTTGTGATAGCTCCTGCACCCGACCTGCTAAAAAAACAAACTTGTTTTCTTTCTTTTAAGCAGCATCTAGTAAAACCCTAGGTATCAAATCAATCTTTATTTATGAGGCGCCTTTCTTAAACCAAGGCGCCTGTACAATATAAATAAAATAGTTAAAACTACATTAAAATTAAACAATATTCAAAAATCATCATAAGCTTTACTAAAAGATGAGGTTTTAGGTTATTTGATAATGTGTTACACCGATGAACAAATTCAATTTCACTGTGTATGTGTTTTTTCAATTAAATTCATATATATTCTAAGATGGTCAGGATCCATTTGTGTCATGATTTTTAAATATCCAGAGTTTTGAACAGTTATAATCTCCAAATTTAATGCCCCTCTCTATTTGTGTCTTTTATAAATAAGCTTTGCTCTGGGGTAGACAGATGGCTGAGATATTGCAGTGGAAGCGGATTGGGGGATGGGGGTGGTGGAAAATAGAATATCTCTTGTTAGTGTGACGATCAGTACCCTACTGCATAGTCTACTTGTCTATTTTTTAATAGCACTCT
Organism: Neoceratodus forsteri; assembly: GCA_016271365.2. Taxonomy (NCBI): domain Eukaryota; kingdom Metazoa; phylum Chordata; order Ceratodontiformes; family Ceratodontidae; genus Neoceratodus; species Neoceratodus forsteri. Next base: position 630,403,323 of record CM057459.1, read on the forward strand.
GATACTCCTTGGATAGTCAAATTACTGAAATATGCTCTGCATATTATATGAGTTACAGGATGTAAAACTCTAATAGGGACATTATTTTCACCACTTATTGTGGTCCATCTGCAATATGGACAGCTGAATTCTTCCATCATATTATTATTTTAACATTGCATGAAACCTGAAGACTATATTTAATGCAGTTTGTATTTTATTTCTAATACTGTCATAACATGATGGGAGGTCAAAGGTCAAGTGCCCATGATTTCACTGCCATTTTCTCCATTAGATTTGAGTATTGTATCCCTCCATTCAACCTGTTTTGTTTCTCAGTTACCACCCTAATGTAGTCATGGCATACTGGGAGGTCAAAGGTCAGGTTCCTGTATTTCCTGTCCCCCATTTTTTCGTTCTGTTTGTGTTTCTTACTATTACACATGTTTTATGTTGTCACAAACAGTGATCACCCTAATGCAGTCATAGTATAATGGGAGGTCAAAGGGTCAAGTCACTATATTTTACAGTTCTGCCCTTTCTGTCCTTATCTTTTTTTTTATACTTTATTTTTTATTAGTTTGCAATGTGACACATTGTAAATGAATATCCCTTGGTTACAAATATAGGAATAAGCATTATAGATGTTATATTATAAAAATAGGATACAGTATTTGACATTATGTGTTACCTCATGGGGGGGGGTAACCGTATATCTAAACAAAATACAATTGGTAAGAAATAGAATCATCATGTAGCCATTTGCAGCATACTCATGGTCTAGTGCGATAAGCATAACATTTTTTTTTTTTTTTTTATCATCCCAGGTGAAGGGCTCACCAGTGTCAGTGGCTCAGTAGGTAGCACACTCGCCTCTGAGGCCGGGAGATCAGAAAGCTGTGGGTTCAGTTCCCACATCTGGCACTTGGGTTAATATCCCAGTACTGACACTGTAGTGCAGCATGAGAGGGGTGCTGCACTTCTGAGGTGCCGTCTTTCGGATGAGACATTAAACCGAGGTCCCATCTGCTTGGATTGGTGGTAGTTCAGGTGGATGTTAAAGATCCCATGGCACTTATCGAAAAGAGTAGGGGATTTCCTGGTGTCCTGGCCAAATTTCCCTCATTCAGTAAAAATACCACCAACAGCTTAATCTGGTTCAAGGTCAGTTGGCATTCATCTGTATCCCTCTCCCCCGGGTCATGCCTGAAAATAGGCAGGATTTGTCTAGTGCACTTACCCGGTCAACAAAAGCTAAATAAATAAATATACCGCCCAATGGTAGTTTATAGACCATAAAACAGACATTCGTGAATGATCAACTGTAAAGTGGGACGCGTCAGAACAGAGAGGCTATCCAAATAAAACTTATAAATTCCAAATTGTAAAATTTTATAGTTCTCGTAAATTTTTCAACAGAACCTCACAATATAAACTACTGTTGGACTAGGCATAGCTTCACATCTACTGTATGTTAAGACTCCCTTAAGTATGACTACTTTTAAGTAGCCATGGAAAACCAAAATCAAATGGGAAGAAAGCATAGTAAGAATGTATAGCAAGTAAATAAGCTACAGAAGTAAAGAAAACTATTGCATTTCAGTCCCCTTGCTAAAGTTCGTTAAATGTTCAGAAGCTATATCCTGCCCCGAAAACACTGGAGCATTTCAAAGCCGCAATTCTATAGCCCTATCAGTCTTCTTCATCCGAAGAATGCTCCGATCTTGTACGGTGAAAGTCCTGTTTTAATAAGATCCAGCTTCTTTCCAGCGTCCTAAGGGTCAGAGAATACAAATGTCTTGCCAGCGTAGTAAATCCTCAGCCACGCTGAGTGCTGTAGCACGTGCATGACTCCTAGTGCTCTAAGGCCTGCTTGAACACCATTAAACGCCTTCCTACGCTGTCGCGTTGAATAGCTCGGGTCGGTAAAGAAATGCATCTGGGTGCCATCCTTCAGTTTTATAGGGGCCTTCGTTTTAGCTGCTTCCAGAATCTGAACCCGAATATATAAACCCACGGTGATCATAGCAGTTCGAGGGAGATTCTCTGTGCTCTCCAGGGAGTTATACGGTAGATTTTAATTATTTGAGACTGAATGTCCGGGTCGAGATAGCTAGTGATCAGAGAAACAACATACCCGAAGAGGTCTGAGCCCTCAGATTCTTCTGGAATACCCAGCAGACGAATATTTGCTGCCTGTGCTCCATTCTCTAAATTTTCCAAGTGCAGCCTCAACAGTTTATTTTCACTAATGACACCCATGACTGCTGCTGCTGATTTATTAGCCAAATCAGTTGCCGTTTTTGCTTCTGTAGTTAGTACATCCATTCTGGATTCCATGCTAGTGAAAGCGAGTTCCCAAGGTCTCGATTTTCTTGTCCAGAGCCCTGATCACCTGCAGCAAAGCACTATTTGTGGGTTCGAGAGTTCCTCCTGCGCGGTTTCAGTGGGAATGCTAGATGCAGGATCTCCAGGCTGCTGATCTTTGCTCCTGCCTGACTCCGCCATGGCGCATGCTTCGTTCTCCCCATCGCTCTGTTCAGTTTCAAAAATATCTTTCCGGAGCAGCAAATGAGATTTTTCAATTAAGGAGATGTATCTCTGAGGTAACAATTTGTTGTGTAATAGATTTTTTTTTTTTTTTTTAATTACAAGTGGACGGAGCTCTCTGAAATTACGTCTTCTCTAGCTGGCTGCTGGCCACGCCCCCTCAACTTTTCCTTCTAATCTTGTGTGTCTTTCCATTATAACATACTAACATACTAAAAGCCAGCAGAATAGGCCAAATGGTCTGTCTTGTCTGCTCGAAAGCCAGCAACCTAGTGGCTGCTCGCCTTACCGCCCCCAGCCCCCAAGAGGGTGGTTGTTAGTTTGTTTCCCCTTGTACCTGTCCCACCCCTTCTTGAAGCCCTCCACTGTGCCCTCCTCCACCAGCCTTCTGGGCAGTGCATTCCATGGTTTCACCACCCTCTCAGTGAAAAATGCTTCCTACACTCTCCCCTGTAATTTCCCCCCTCCAGCTTCCAATCATGGCCCCTAGTTGTCTCTCTTCCCCCCATCTTTAGCCTAAACGGCTCCTTGGTTCCCTCCTGGTTATTCCTTTTACATACTTGAAAACCTCTGTCATGTTTTCCTGTTCCTACTCTCCTCCAGTGAGTAAAGCCCAAGCTCTTCCAGTCTCTCCTCATAGGCCTCCCTCCATGCCCTGAATCATCCTAGTCACTCTCCTCTGGACCCTCTTCAGCAGCTATGTCCTTCTTCAGATGAGGTCTCCAGAACTGTACACAGTACTCGAGCTGCGGCCTGACCAAGGCATTATATAGAGGGAGGATCACCTCCCTCCTTCTTGACATAATTCCCTTGGCTATGCAGCCCAGTATCCTGTTTGCTTTGGCTGCAGTTCTTCTACAATTTTCAGAGTTATTCATTTTGACATATACCACCACCCCTAAATCCCTTTCTCCCAATGTAGCGTGCAGTGTGACCCCGTCCAGGTTTTTGACCCCCAAATGAAGTACCTTACTTTTCCGGCATTAAATTTCCAGTCCCACCTCCTTGACCACTCCTCCAGGGTATCCAGATCCCCTGGATGGTCTCCTCGCTCTTCACAATCCACCAGTGCTCCCAGTTTTGAATCATCTGCAAAGAGACTCTATCTATTCCTAACTCCCCATATCAGAGGCGTAGGCATTGAACAAAGTGGCCCGATACTGAACCTTGAGGACCCCACTGATCTCCTTCCTGGGAGGAGGTATCCCACCACCATTACCCTGTGAGCACCCAAAAGCCAATTTGCAACCCAATTGAGCTCCTGTCCTCCCAACCTCATCTCCCCCATTTTTGCTATCAGTCCATTATGGGGCACTGAAGCAAATGTCTTGCAGAAATCTAGGTATAGGACATCCACCGGCCTATGTCTATTCAAGGCCCCCATCACCCAGTCATAAAACTCTGAGGTTGGTCTGACACGATCTCCCCAGGACAAAGCCATACTGTTTATCATCCTGGTGTCCTAACCTTTCCAACTGCCTCCCAAGCCTCCCTTAATAAAGCCCTCCATTACTTTGCCTACCACAGACGTCAGACTGACAGGCCTATAATTCCCCATCTCCTCCCCAGACCCCTTCCTTTATGTATAGGCAGTACATAAGCCACCCTCCAGTCCTGTAGCACCCATCTTGTCTGCAGAGAGATGTTAGAGTGCAGCCAGTGGAGCTGCCAGCACCTCCGCCAGTTCCTTCATAACCCTCGGATGTTGTCCATCTGGCCCAGGCGCCTTATCAGTTTTTAGCTTCCGAAGGGCACCCCTCACCCTATCCACTGTGATTTCTCCCCCCAATCCACTCCCTCACGCAACCTTCCTACTCCTTCTTGGTCTGGCCCAGCCTGTACCCTAGCCTCTTTCCATCCTCTGGTCTCAGACTGAGACTGACCTCTCACTTTTGCTGGCTCCTCTTCTGTCCCATCAGGCTGTAGGGATCCCTTGTCACCCTCTGCAAAGACTGAGGCAAAGTACTCGTTTAGCACCTCTGCCTGTTCCCCTGCTTCCTGAGCCCATCCCCCCATCTTAATCCTGTTGATCTATGTCCTCTTTCTCTTCTCTCTTATGTATCTGTAGAATTCCCCCTCCCCCAGATATCCCTAGCCAGGTTTTTCTCCATCCCTGCCTTGGCGCCCCTCACCACTCTGGTGACCTTTCTGGCCAATAGTTCATACTCCCCTCACTCCTTATCCCCCCTAGAATGTTTGAAACGTGCATAGGCAGCCTTTTTATCTCTCACCGCCTCCTGCACTTCCCTGGTCCACCAACATGGCTTGCTGGTTCCACCATGCTTATGCCTTACTTTAGTACAGGACCTAGTAGCCTCTTGTACCCCTTCTTTAATGGTCTCCCACAAGCTTCCAGCATCCATGTCCGGCCTAATCATGTCCAACCTCTCCCTTAGAATCCTACCCATACCCACGAAGTAAGCTCCCTTGAAGTCGACAACGACTGTACGAGTGTGGTTTTCCTACCCCCATTACAGCAGGAACCAAACCATGGCATGGTGACCACCATGATGGACTGCACCACTAGGCCCTTATTTGTTCACTGTCCGCTAGGATGATGTCCAATATCCGCCCCTGTCTAGTAGGTTCCCCACCTGTTGACCAGGAAGGCATCCTGAAAGACATCCATCAGTCTCTGTTCCCTGGTTACAGAGGATGTCATGGTGTTCCAGTCCGCCCCAGCATATTAAGATCACCCAAGACCACCACCTACCCTTTCCAGGTCACAGTGACCCTTGATGTTCTCAACCAACTTATCCTCCAGAGCCTCCTCTGTGCAGGGGCCTGTACCACCTATCTTCACTTTCTTCCCTCCCTCATATGCAGGGTTACTCAAGTCGCCTCCACACCCCTCCAGCCTCCTCCACTCCACTAACCATTATGTCATTTCTGACTATCCTCCCAAGTATTCCCCCAGTCACCTACCAGCCCATACCCCTCTACCCTGCACCAATCCCTGAGCCACTGGCTTACCCCCTAAGTTTTAGCTTGGTCTTACCGGTTGCCCTTGGTACTGGCAGAATCTTGGAGAAAGAAATTTTGCTTCCTATAGAGTGACAAACCCTTGCCAGCTCCGGAATCTAGCCTGTATTTCTAGCTATTTCCTTCCAAGTCATTTGTCCCAGATGTACTAGGAAGTCTGGGGATCCCCCTCAATCCCAATGCTAATGAGTAAAGGTGGAATTTGGCCTTGTGTACTGATAGACCTGGTATACATTTAGCCTTGACAGGGCTGCTTTTATTCTCCTCCTCCTCCCCCTCCCAGTGGATACCCCTGGTTATGGAATCCCCAGCAATATCACTTTCACCTCATCCCCCTCTTTATTAGCCCTCTTTATTCCTTCCAGACTCCTCTTCCTCCTCCTCCTTCTATCATCAAACCCTTGCTTGCTCACCTCTCCCATCAACCTGAAAGTCTTTATTAGTCCTTTTAGTACCTTCCAGGCTCCTCCTTCTGTCAAGACCCTGCTTGCTCCACCCCCAATCATCCGGGGATCACCCTCATAGCAGCCCTACCATACTCCTTCTACTCTGCAACTGCCAGTTTAGTCCTTGACCCCCCACCAAATCTCTTGGGTCGCCAGAGTTTGCCCCTCCCCAATACCACTCCCATCTCCATTCTTGAGATATAATCCTCCAATTCCCCCACCAGTAACCTCCCACCCCCTTGGACCTGCACCTCCCACCCATCTGCTGTATTTCTCCCTACCCTATTCTCCACCTCACCCAATGATTCATGTCTTGAGGTGGACATGACCTGGAGAACTCTCTACCTCTCCTTCCTTATTGATTGAAATCCCCAATCCTACCTCCTTTCACCCTGTCCTCACTCAGTGCCCCCCAATCTATCACATTCCCTCCAACCTAGGCTCACGTCCTCCTCCTCAGTCCTTTCCTTTGGATCAGGCTCCCTCCTCTGTCTCCTCCCCCCACCTACTGACCAAACCCTCTCTGTCCACTTGCTTCCCCTCCCACCATCCTCCTCAGCTTCATCTCCTGGGTATAGTATGGTGAAATGGTTTGTAAGCTTGATGCTCGTCCCCGTTTTGCTCTCTCCTACCTCCCCCTCCTTCGTCTGCTCCCTCTCAGCAGCCCCCTCCCTATGGTGTGCTTCTTGTATATTGCTTGTTCCGCCCCCCACACCTCCAGATTTACCATATGATCCACCTATCCTCTGGGATATGTTTTTTTTTTCTTGTCCACTTGTCCCTGGGGTATGCCATTTTGATGTTGCCCATGTTTACTCACACTTGGTCCATACCCACCTTGCCTCCCATCCTTCACCCTCCCCTTGGCTGCCTTCTGAGTCCCCCTGATCTCCTCCCTAAAATCCTCCAGTTGAAAACACACTGGGCACTCTCCGAACCTCCATGCCCAGTTTAATATTATGGCTACCCCACCCCATACACCCAATCACCCTTCCAAAGATGCCCGATCTGGTTGCCCCAAGCCCCCATCATTTGGGTGTGAACAATATGAACCCTACTAGTAACCAATATACCATCAATCTTACAGGCCCCCACCAGCTATTAATATACCCCACACACAATCACCAACAACGCAATATGTGAATCTTATGCCCTTCCCCCTCAATCCTACAACATATCCGAGCTTCTTATTTCTCAGCCTGTCACACCATGCCCTACCCCAAGGATCCGCCCCCATAGACCATTTAATAGAGGTCGGGCCGGGGTGGGTGGTGTGGACACAATGACAGCTCCTTCCTGAGTCGTGAGGTGGCTGGGCCAGACATATGTAGCCCAGCCGCAGTTTGAATTTGGCACCCTCTCTCCCGATTGGTCCTTCAGCAGAACAGCTCCCTCAAACCCTGGCCCACTGCAGCTGCCGGGAAGTCTGGTGTCCCCGGTGCTCACTTCAGCTGCCGATGCAGCCCCGATGCTTTCCTCCTCAATGCGGCTGCCGTTGCAGCTCCGACTCCTCCCTCAGCAGCCCCCAGTAAAATTTTCCACCGCCGATGCAGCCAGCAACCTCTGCTCACAGCAACCACAGCTCCTTCCCGAGTCGTGAGGTGGCTGGGTCAGAATTATGTAGCCCAGCCACAGTTCGAATTTGGTGCCCTCTCTCCCGATTGGTCCTCCAGCAGAACAGCTCCCTCAAACCCTGGCCCGCTGCCGACTGCAGCCACCGGGAAGTCCTCTCCAGTGCCCTCTTCTCCCAGCTCCTCCCCCTCAAACCCTGGCCCGCTGCCGACTGCAGCCGCCGGGAAGTCCGGTGCCCCTGGTGGCCACTTCAGCTGCCGATGCAGCCCTGATGCCTTCCTTCTCAATGCCTATGCCGATGCAGTGCTGACTGCTCCCACAGCAGCCCCTGGTAAAGTTCTCCGCCGCCGGAGCGGCCAGCAATCTCAACAACCTCCACTCCTCACAACTACAGCTCCTTCCCGACATGTTGTACATGTTATTTTTTTATTATCCCAATCAGTTGCTACCCTAATATCCTTAACTCTATATATTACTCAGTTCATCACTATCCTATAGGCCATTTCTGAGCTTCCTTAGGTATATTACAAACTGGTTGCCAATCTATGCCATCACTGAGCCCAAATCTGGGATTTGTGGCATCAAACCTATCTATAAAGTATGCTTCTCTGGTAAGAATTGTTGTTCTGTAATCCCTTCCCCTCACATCTGGCAAAACCTTTTCTACTCCAGAACATCTTAGTTGTGGCAACTGGTGTCCTTGTTCAATAAAGTGTCTAGCCACAGGGGGTGTTAAATCTTGTTTTCTAATATCAGATTTGTGTTTGTGTTTTTTAGCATCCTTTCTGTTTTCCCTACATAAATTTTATCACATGGTCGTTTCAATGAATATATGACCAACAGAGCAGTTAATGATCTCCTCATCCCCTGCTGTATTTCGAATTCTCTTGATTCTGTAGGTATTACAGTTCGTGCAGTGGCCACATGGATAATTTCCTTTAGTTTCAGCTAAATTCAAAAAATGTTGTGGACCACTGTCTGGTATTCTGTGTTGTGTTCTAACTAGTCGATTACCTAAAGTTTTATTTCTTTTTGGGACACGAAGAGGGAGTTGGAAAATCTGTTGTGTAATAGGGGTAGCCTGAAGTACCTTCCAATGTTTATTCACAATGTTTCTGATATTAATGAAACAGTCACTATGTACTGTAGACAGTACATTCTTTCCCTCCTTACCACTCCCATGTGGTGCCAGAAGAGTCTGTCTATACCTAGTCTTGGCTCTCTCAGTTGCCAGTTTCAAAATTAGCAGTAATGTATGTGTCCTAGGCTTCCCACTTGAGTAAAAAGGTGTCTGTAGTAAACCAGAAAATCCATTGTTGTATTTTTTTTTTCCATCAGTCTGATTTATTTTACTATATTTATCCAATCCTTTATATCTCAGATGGGAGTTAAACACTTTAAGTGATCTACTGTGATAAGGGAGAGGAAAACCCTTATTCTTCTTTGAGGATAATTCCATAAAGCACCCCCCCCCCAAAATCAGATGTTCAAAAGTAAGTGGAATAAGATTCTTCTTAATATCTTATGTTTCTTACAAACCCTCCCTTTTCTTCCTTCTCAGTTCTCCATGTTACTTTCACTCCTACGAGAAGTTAATTTCTCGTTTCATATGGGTGGGCGCTACCCCAGGATATGCTACTCTGTGTTGCCGTTACCAACCCAGCAGGGTGTGGTCAATCTCCTGAACTTTCTTTACTATGCTAGATCCTCTTACATAATTTATACTTAGCTCTACTCCTCACTTAATCCTTCCTGGAAACAACTAGAATTCGTATTTAGTGATCTACATGACCTAGGCCGCTCACTATATCCCCCGCCCCCCCCAAAAAAAAAAATCAGTTGCTATGCTTAGTTGACTTGACTACTTTCTTAGTGAATACTTTCACTCCTTGGTTCAAATTGCAGTACCTCCTGCAGCTCTCTTAATTTTTTTTCTTTGCATAGGATAGTGGCCTCAGAAGATGATTTTCTTCCTTCTCTGTTAGGCCAGACTGTTTCTCAGTGGAGATGTTTAGGCTTAACATACATATTCCTGATTCTGGACTCCTGTGGAGCCCTTTATTTTGAATCCTTGCAAACTGCATATGGTCTCACTAGGAGTAAACACTTTTGGTATATTCAGGTTTGTACGGTATCTACCTTCTCCATAAACTCCCAGATCCTGCTTCATCGTTATTGCGCTACTAACATCAGTGATCCAGGGCACTCTTTGGATCCACCTAATTGGGAATGTTTATAAGGCACTATGGGACCTTCTAGGAATGTGACAAAATCATTCTTAATGAAATGGAACTGTGAACTAGGCATTGAAATGTCTTTTGACATTTGACTTCATCATGCCTGCAGGTGCTAAAGGTGATTTTGTCCACCAGGTAGTGGGAGTTTGCATGGAAATGCCATTACAGATTTTTTTTTCAGGCCCCCGTTGTCCTGGCTCAAGTTTATGCCCTCAGAGTTTGGAAAATGCTGGTGCCTCGGTGGTCACTCCTCAGCTGACCATTACCATATATTTTGGTCATGCCCAGTGCTGAATCTGCAGTATTTTGGTAGAAGCTGGACTTGTACAGCAGTTTTTCGAATGGGTGGCAATGCTGGATACAGTACATCCTTGATATTGACTCTACCTTTGTCCCATAGCCCCATTGACAGCTGATTGTCTGGAAGGTCCATTCATGCTCTGATACTTGTGATTAGCTTGAGGATGACTGTTGTGATGGCCTACCCCTTCTGTTACCATGTCTCTTGATTTTATTATTACCCCATCAAGTCTAATACAAATCTCCTCAGTAATGTTCATTGCTAAGTACTGGTTGTGCTTTTCAGGTGACTGGTATGTCCTATCACTGTGATGTAATGTATATGAGTTTTAGGCATAACCTGCTGTCTCAGTAAGCATTTTGAATATGAAAAAGTGCAATATGAAACTGAAAACTTACCCCAATCTATGTTCCTACTGGTATTTTGCTTTTTAAGCTACACTAAAATACCTAAATTATAGCCATAGTCCTAATATAGAAAATACTCAAGTACAATCTGTGCAACCCCAAGAGCATATGAAAGGAAAAATGGGATTAAGGGACTCGGTAGTACTATATGCCAGTATGTATGTAGGGCCAGAATGTGTCATCACTATAGCATTTCCATTTGTCATGTACTGTTAAATGACTGTTAAATGATCAGACCATAATTAGCTAGTTGGCAGCAGCTGGCAAATGAAGGTGTCAGAACAGCATACTGTGTGCTAAAGTTCAACTAAGCAGACACTCCATTCCCTCCTCTTGTAACATTGCATGAGAGTTCCTGCACCTCTCTCATCTTTATACATTGAATACTGTAGGAGAGTTCCACCACATGGGGATGACAGTGCTTCCACACCTGCAACTCTAGAGGTGAAAGTTCTCCCCACCTGAGCATTTCCAGTTTAACCATTGTATGTTTCCCTGGGGGGGGGGGACCGCCTGCAGAATTACAGTACAAACTTAAACATCACTGTGAGTAGTAAGAAAAAATAAATAAAATGCACTTCCTTTCTGCAACAGACAGTGAGTATGGCTCTCAAGACTACATAAACAGCAATCTTAGGAATTCCAGTGCAAACTGCAATTTGTATGTTTTGGTACATGACAAATGGAAATGTTACAGTGATGACGCATCCTGGCCCTACATACAGTCTCGGGGGTAGAGAAAAGATGAGACTAACCTTATTACCCAGTTTGTAGCAGGGCTAATAGAGGGGTCTAATAAAGACAGTGTATATATTCACTAATGATTTTTAACAATTTTAGGGAACCAGGACTACATAATACTGATGTGGAACTTGGAGGACATGGGAAAACCACTGAAATTAAAAATAATTGCTGGTATGTCAGACCCCTAACAGGCCCCAAAATCAAAGCATTTCTGATGCAATGTGACAGTTTGGCATGCTAAGCCTACAGGTAGGCAAACTAGCCTTCACAGTCAGTACTGTTGGAGAGCAAAGCATATCTTGTGCAGTTTCACAGAATCCGTATTATACATCCTAGTTCCTGTATGTATTTATAATCCGTAGTGAACCTGTACAATGTCTATTTTGAGTATACATCTAACTCACAGCCATGTTACAATCGCACAATTCGGAGAATATGGGTAATATGATTTGTCTCATCTTGTTTTTGCCCCCACACAAAATTACAAACTAGCATGTGTGAATAAATAATGTCTTTAGTGAAGTAATAGAATAGATTTTCAGTCTCTTTTTTTTTTTTTTTTTTTTTTTTAAATGTAAATTGTCCAGATTATCTTGGTTGAGGCCAGGGAGAGAGATTAATTGATCAGGCCATAATTATCTTGTTGGCTACAGCTGGTGAATGAAGGTGTTGGAACAGCATACTGTGTGCTGAAGTTCAGCTAAAGGGGAAACATCCATTGAACCTCAATGTGGGGCACCTCCCGATTAGCAGTTTCACACAATAAACATTTTTACTGTTCAGGCTTAGTGGTGTTTTAGAGTTTATCTGGTTGATCCTGCCATCCCTCTGACCGGCATTATGTATAAAGCGCCACTTGCGGCACATCCCATAAACTCCTGCGGCTGTCCCAAGACAGACGTCAGAGCTGGGGAGCAGACATGGGAACATGTACAATATGGTGCTATGGATGGAGCTAGTAATAGCTCTGTTTTATGATGTACAAGTCCTGGTGTTATATCGTGACTAAGTACAGACTAGCAGTCAACTGCTAGTCTGTACTTGGCCACAGTATAGCACCAGGACCTATACATTGTAAAATGGAGCTACTGTATTAATGAATCCATCGGTAGCACTATACTGTACATGCTTCCATGGCTGCTTCCCGGCTCAGATGTCAGTCTTGGGACAGCTGGGGGAGTTTGCGGAATGTGCCACAGTCGCATGCATCCCTAACAGCAACACAAAAAGAGTTGTATGACATGGAAACAAAATTTAGAAGGTATGATGGTGTAGTTTTCTTTTTAGGAGAGAATGGTAGGATACCTGGTAACGAATGGCCTCCAGGATGAATGGCAACATAGATTAATGACTAGGATAGACAAACTTGATTGACTTCTCTGACTCAGTCACTAAACGGTGGGCAAGGGCCAAGCAGTGGATAATCCTGTACTTGGACTTCATCAAGGCCTTGGATTCTGTGCCACCCAAGAGATTGGTCAAAAAGCTGGAGGATCTGGGGGTAGAAAAAACTGACTGTGTGGGTAGCTAGCTAGCTGACGGGCAGGACCTGGGGTGGGGGTGTGGTGAGCTTCTGATGTGCTACCGATGTCACCAGCAGGGTCCCTCAGGTTTCAATACTTTCTAATGTCTTCATTAGTAACATTGGAGAAGGCATAAAGGGCAAGAGTTGCTTTTTTTGTAGATGACACCAAGCTCTGTGGAAGGATGGAGGGGCTACAGAACCGAAAAGAAGATTTGGCAAAGTTCAAGAGGTGGTTCTGGAATTTGGCAAGTTGGCTTTAATGAACAACAACGATGACAACCACCTGGGATGGGTCTTGATAACAAAATTATGAGGAGGAAAAAGATCTGGGTGTGTTGATCACTAGTGACCAGAAGCACTCCACAGAATGCAGCACAGCAGCAAAGGCCAATAGAATATTGGGCTGCATTGCCAGAGGGATCAACAGCAGGTGGGAGGAGGTAATATTGCTGTTGTACAGGACACTGGTGCAGCTGCACCTGGAGTACAGTGTGCAGTACTGGCGTCACTGTCTAAAGAAGGGCATAAACCAACTAGAGGCATCCCAAAGGAGGGCAGCAAAGCTGGCTAAAGGATAGTGAGGCAGGACATATGAAGAGAGGCAGGAGGCCCTGAACATGTGCTTGCTGGAGGAGAGGAGGGACATGATTGAGACCTTTTAAGTATTTGAAAGGCATAAACAGGATGAACAAGGAGTGCTCTTCAGGCTCAGTGGAGATGAAGACACAAGGGGACATCATCTTAAAGGAGAACTGCCTTGAATCTGCAAGCCTGTGTTTTCTATAGAAGATGAGTTTCTAATACTGGTTCACATTCTGTTTTTGTTACATCTGTATTAGCCTTTTAATAAATTCACTTGGTGTTTCTGCGTTGCACTCTTGTGGGCTGTACCATTTTAGAACTGTATGACGTACTTTATGTCTTATAGAATTTTCATTGTTTTCACAATGCATTCACCTCTGTGGCCAAAACGGGACATAAACTACATCATACAGTTCTAAAATGGCACTTACCAGCAGTGTATTAGTCCGAAACACCCACAATGTTTACTAAAGACCAGTAAAGGTGGAACAATGACAGAAAGGGATCACATATACAAAGAAAGCATCTACCGGGAAAAATGACTTACAGGTTCGGTGCAGTTCTTCTTTAAATTGGGACGAGAAGGTTCAGGAGGGAGACCATGAGGCATTATTTTCATAGAGAAGATGGTGGCAGGGTGGAATGGGCTTCCTGAGGAGGTGGTAATGTTGGAAAGAGTGAAAGGCTTCAAAAGAGGTTGAGACAGGGTAAAGGGGAAAATCGGGTTCAAAAGAAGTGTAACCAAAAATTAGAGGGTCTCGACCGGGGAAGGGGTGGAGTCCTTAGCTGGCATTGGGGACTGTGCAGTACAAGCAGACTCAGTTAGACCCCCAAGGCCTTATTCTGTTGGCACCATCGTATGTCTGTATGTCATTAACAAAAAAAAAAAAAAGCAGCCAAATGACTGCATGCTGCTAATGGCCACCTTTGAATACCAGGGTCATGGTCTTTCTGGTAAAACAAAAAGCAGTACGGTATGATAACTCTGCTGCATCAGTGGTCACTGTATCTGGTGGATTTGTTTTTAAGATGTCGAGTATGGAGTTTTCTTGATTTTTTTTTTTTTTGTGAAGCAGGGTTTTACAATCTAAATACATCCCTGTGTTTGTTTTTGTTTTTTTTCTCCAACCTGCTCCAATAAGATTTTTTTTTACCTTTTTAAATAAATCACATTAGTGTCCAATAAAACTACTTTTAAAAAGAGGAAATTATTTTTACAGGTTAACTGCCCTTCCATTTTCCTTTCAATGCCAGTTATGTATTCTGATATGCTTTGACCAATTTTTGGAAATTATGTAGCTTTGGGGTGCCCTGAGATCTCCATAGAGTTCCACTCCACTCACGAGCTGCTGCTCTTTCTTTTCGTATTTCTAAGACATTCCGTGACATCAGTAATACCATTGCATGCTAGTCATCTGAATGTCCTGGAATGGTGTTACTGATGTCATGGAATGCTAAGGCAGTATGAAAAGAGAGAGCAGCAACTGGCGAGGGGGGAGAGAGAGTGAGGGGGGGAGAGATTCAGGGAAGTTACAAAGGCAACAAAATTAAATTTAATTTAACAAAAAAAGGGACAAAAAACATCAGAATATTGTATAGACACTGAAAGGACAACAGTTGGGGATCTAGTGGTGTAAAAAAGGAAACAGTTTTTATTTTTATTTTTTTTTATCACCTTTAAAAAGAATATGAAAGCATTTCCACAGCTTCAGAAACAGTAAAGATGTCTTTTATACTACTGCTTTAAATATGTTCTCCTACCCTTCTATCAAACCTGCATTTCCTAATAAACATTGCTTCTGTATTGCCATTAAAATACACAATGAATTTACACTTGACGAATGCAATATTACATGCATTAACCTTGTAACTTTGTGCTCTGTTTCTGGTTTGCCTTTTTATCTTTATGACCTAGGGCCCGATTCACAAGACATGTTTGCCGTATGTACAGAATGGGTGAAACTGTTTTGTGGATCGCAGTCTTAAAGTAAACAAAATGTTTCAGGTGTCGCTGTGTAGGTGGAGGGTGCAGCAGCTAAGAGATTCTTTTCTTAAGGGTACTCTTCCTTATGTAAAACCTTAATAG
Source organism: Neoceratodus forsteri (assembly GCA_016271365.2). Lineage (NCBI taxonomy): Eukaryota > Metazoa > Chordata > Ceratodontiformes > Ceratodontidae > Neoceratodus > Neoceratodus forsteri. Next base: position 630,418,734 of record CM057459.1, read on the forward strand.
GCAGTAGGGTATGTCAGTTTTCAATTAAAATCAACAAAAATATATAAAGAGGAGATACTTATTTTTATATCCTGTTTCTTTTTGTCTGATTCCGTTTATGTAACTGCTGTATTTAGTTTTCCAAAAGTAATTGGGGCAGCGTGCTGTAGTGCTTAGATTTCTGGCTGGTTTCCATCTAGAAACTGTAAACTTCAGGAAGTCGCTTAACCTTGTTCTGACAACACTATTGGTATGACAGAATACCTAATAGTTTGCTGTGGGAAATCACAAATGGTGGTAACGACTCCAAACCATTATATATTTTCATCTCTACTGCTTTACTGTGACACCATGGGGAAGACGGGTCACTGTCAGTTCTGATAACATCAGTGGTCAGGGACATCATTTCCATAGACCCTGGGGGGGCATGCCACCCCTCCACCCCACATTCTCATCTAGGTCTTGCTTTTTGGACAAAGGAGGGTTGTCAAAGTATAATTTAGTGTTTTTATATGAAGCACTGGACTATAGGTAGTGATGCTGTGGGACACTTGGACTTTGTGGGTGCATGGAAGATTTCTGAGTGTAGGCTTGTACCAAGTTTTTACATACTGTGGAGAGTATCAGTGAGTGTTCCAGTTAAGAGTAATTCCTGTACTTTATTAGTTCATGGTTTCATGTACAAAAAATAAAAGTTAAAGAAAGACAGTTGCGTCCTTTTAGGATTTTTGAGTCTCTCCAGTCAGCTCACACTTGTGAACCAGGAAGTCTGGGTTCAAATTTCATAGCCAGTTTGTGACCTTTGACAAATCCCAAAACCTCACTGTGCTTCAGTCTTCCTTGCTGTAAAACTAGGCAGAGGCAGGACCCCGCTGAAAACAAGGTGTTGCTTATCAGTGGTGCTGTCTGGGATAAATGAAAACAAAACATAAATGTTAAGGCTTTCCAATGTTTTCTTACATTGTTTAGTCCTGCTTCTCCCATCATGTAATGATGTGGCAGGTTCCCTTCATCATGAGATGGAAATGATCCCATAACTGTGACAGAGATGTTTACCCACCTACATCCTAATGGCCAAGTGATTCTCCAGATAGTCCCTGCCTCAGCACTGGATCCTTCGGTAGTAAGGGACGTGCTGTGAGGTTAAGCCACATGGATGCAGTTAGGGCAAGGTGGTAATCTGAAGGGCCCCTTGGAGGACTTCGGGTGACCTGTCCGGAGAGAAGTCATGCTTTAGAAGTGCTCCAGAGTCGACCGCACCAAAAAACCCAGACCTGACATTTAAAAGCATTTGGACCTGCTTTTACCCCACCACTTTTGACTGAATCAGCGGTAGCATATTTGAGAATTGGGGGAAGCCAAAGGGTTCTGGTTGTTGAGCAATTTCAAGGGCTGAATAATCACAGCTGCCCCTGATTCTGGACTGCTCAGGTGCCACAAAACTGACTCACCACCAGGGTGGCTGGAAAAGCTGTCACTGTTAGAACAATTTCTAGCAGAACTTGCCTCAATTAAAATGATGATCATGGAGAGTGCTGATGATCTCAAGACTGTGAAAGCCTTACTGGACACCCTGGCCTGCTGAGTTGGGGATGTAGAAACAGGAGTTAGTTTGAGGACAGAGCCCAGAGGACTGGCACTAAACTTATTGCATTCTGGTGGAAGAGGGCATGTTTAGAGGAGAATGTCATGACCAGAAAGCAGGAGCAGACAGAACAACCTGCTTCGAGTGGGTATTCCCAAGCTCACTGAAGGCAGGCACCATTGCCTTTGTGAATGGACTTTTCACTCAAATAGCAGGACCCTCACAACATGGCTTCTCCTATGATAAAGTGTGTGTGTGTGTGTGTGTGTTTTGCAAAAAAAAACTCCATTAATGCATCAGTTAGGGTTCCTATTACAGCGACAGAAGTATGGAAATTCAGTGTTAGGGTTCCTACCCCTACCACCCAACCCTCCACACACCAACCGGCGTTTGGGTGTGCCTTGGGGTTCGACAGCCCCCCTCACCCCATTCTGCTATACTGTGCCGTCTCAGCTTCCTTACACATGGAATGGGGTGAGAGTTAGGGCTGACGACCCTAAGGCACACCCCAACACCTGTTGGTGTGTGGAGGTTGGGTGGTAGGGGTAGGAACCCTAACACTGAATTTCCATACTTCTGTCGCTGTAATAGGAACCCTAACTGATGCATTAATGGAGTTTTTTGCAATGAATTTCCTTACTTTTTGAGCTAGTAAGATAGTGTCCTTCCTGCACTCAAAAGACCCTGCACTCCAACCCCATCATAGAGGTGCATATGTATGTAGGTGTGGAAACGCAGGGCCTACAGACAAACAAGGTTGGGGCTGCGCTCAGGACCAGGGCAGAGTGCATGCTGTATTACGACGGCCCAGGAAGAACTCAACGAAAACAAGTCCACCAGTACTCCAGAGCCAGGAGTTTTTTTTTTTTTTTTTTTCTCTCAAATCCAGTAAAGGATATAGGCCACAAAACTGTAAATGCCAAATAAGTAAATTTATTAAAGGCTTGGAATAGCCAAATTAATCACACTGGAGTACACAGACAACAGTTCTCTGTGGAGAGATCAGGTACCTTTGCACTTTGCTACATAAAGCTTTGGGGACCTATATCTTTCACTGGAGTTGGGAGAAAAAACTCCTGGCTCTTAAGTGCTGGTGGACTTTTGGTTTTCCAGTGCATAGCTTCCATGTGTTGAACAACAGTGACCAAATTGTCAGCATAGCCATCTTATTACCCCCCACCTCATGTACCTCCTGTACAGAGAAATTGTGAAATGCAAGGCAAAACTTAACAATGCGCAACTGCAGTGCCATTCTGCACCACAGGTGTGAAAACACATTTTTGGCAGGATGTGAAAAATGGCAGCTGTAATGTTCATGAGGTGGCATGAAAAAATTGCTATATTAAAAATTTGACGTAAAAATATTAAAGTATGAAAGTTATGGGTGTGCAAAATTTTTATGAATTTTTTTTCACCAAATTTTCAGCATGTCGTTTTGGGGACCCCACTTCTTGAACATTGGCACTGTCATTTCATTAATCCATCCCAAAAGGGGATGTCGTGCAGCGTACGGGCCATTCTGTGCCACAGGAGTGAAAGCGTGTTTCAGGCAGGATATGAAAAATAACAGTTGTACTGTTCATGAAGAGGTATGAAATAATGGCAATGCTGAAAATTTGGAGTGGAAAATATTTAAAAAAAAAAAAAAAAAATTGCCAAAGTTTTATGTGTGTGCGCTTAGATAAATTTCCACAACCGCACATAACTCTGGCCTTTTTGGGTATTTTTGCACCAAATTTTCAACATGGGCTTTTTGGGACCCCACCTCATAAGTACTGGCACTGTCATTTTGCTAATTGGTTGCAAAAGGTGATTTCACGCAGTGACCATGAAATCACCTTTTGGACCGAGTAATGAAATAACAGCGCCAGTGTTCATGAGGTGGAGTTGAAAATTTGGTGAAAAAATAGTGAAAAATGGCAGAGATATCGGCATAAGTTCAAACATTTTGCACTTTTGGCTCACAAAGTAGGATCCTACTCGTATGAGGCCGATACAAACAAATAATTGAAATGTTAACACATTTTAAGGGCATTTGTCAAGCAGTAATGTGCAGAATGCACATAAAGGGTCCCAATAAGCAAGCTACATGTTTACGTTCCTTCCCAGAATATCATTTTTGGAGGTTTCCAAATTTTGAATTTTTCAGACAAAAACTGAAAACAAGATGGCGGCCATACTAAGTAGGAATTTTCCCATATAAAGCAGGATTCCTACTTTGTTTCATACAGCTGTCTTGAAGTGCTTACTCAGCATGCTCAGAAAAAGATTTTTTTTTCACATTTTTTATTTGTTATAACTTGAAAACTGCTTATTTTTTTCACCAGACTTGCAAAAGGCACATCTGTGAGGTAGTCCCTTTTTACCCTGAAAATTTCAGACCCCAAAACCAAACCCTCTGGGCTGTAGGCAAGTTCAAAGAAAAATGCCAGCAAAGTGAATGAGCAAAAACATTACTTTTTTTTTGTCACCTCTCTGTAACTCTGAGACCAAGACATCTGGACCGTAACATAACTCCCACACATCAAGAGATTTACCTCAAGAGGATGGTGCATACCAGATCTTTTTGCAAATCCATTGAACAGTTGCAGAGTTATTAAAGTGCAGATCTTTGAGTTTAACATTGAACTGCCTACTCGGCCTTAACTAACCACTATAGGGGCACGATCGCGTGTATATGACACCGATGCCTCGTAAGGGGGAAAGACCAAGGGCAGTAATTTGTAAACTGCTGAACGATCAGCTGTAACTCTGCAGCACTCCACTGGAAAGAGGTCCGTTACTTCATATTTAATGATCTCTGCCAATCTGGGGGTGGGGAGGGGGACCAGAAGGCCTACCAGAACATAAAACAAAAGCTGCACTCAGGTGGGGTGAAATTCCAAGTAGTCTTTCTAGCAAAACAAATCATCCAGTCCCTCACTGGCGCTCATACCTACGATTCAGCTGCTGCTGCAGCACAGCAGCTACCTGCAGCTTTACCAAGACTGTTCAAGCCACACAGTGCTGCTGCCCTGTCTCCTGCCACAGATATGGAACAGTAAGCTGTTAATCAACTTTCTTTAACACCCTTGCCTCATCTGTTCCATCTTAAATCTCCTGAAGTTTCACTCCTTGTTACAGGGTGCTTTGTGACTCTCTGGTCTTACTGCTTAAACTGAAATGTATTTCATGCAGCTAGACTGTTTAACATTTGCCTAAACTATGGACTAGATATTCAAAGGTCCCCTGCAAACTCGCTCAAGTGCCTGCGCCGTGCATCTGAGATGTGCCAGCCCAAAATTATGAAATATTCAGAAGATGCACCATGAGTTGCACTAGCGCATGTCTGGCTGAATATCCTGAGGATGTGTGATCGCACACTGGGAGATGTGCGGCGCAGCAGGTGACCTGAGCCATATGCAGAGCATGGGGAGATGCGCGATGCAAAGCCACATACGTGGTGCGCAAAACTGCAATATTCAGCCAGCAAATGTCCTCATTGCACATTCCAAGCCCATCTCCCACATTTGCATCACATTACTGGAATGTATTCAGGCCATTTGCATACCCTGGGCATGCTCGGTTCCAGCTTTGCAGGCTGCCCCACTACTCCACAAAGGTAAACAGGAGGAACTGCAGCCTAGCAGGCAGGTGTGATGGAATGTTTGTGTGTGGGAGTGTGGACTGCGCTGGCCTGTGTACAGTGCTATGCCTCATAGCCATGTACAGGGTTGGACAGGGGTACAGGAGGTCCACTTGGACAGTGGCCACAGGGGCTCACCTAGACATGCTACAGGGGAGGGCACAGGGTGACAGTCTGATTGGTATTCCACATGCATATGATACATGAGCTCCATATGAAATGTAAAGTTACCTGCAGTGGCCCCAATATAAGTTGAACATGGTGATCACTGCATGGAATGGCAGTGTGCAGAGAGTGACCAGGTACATTAGTGGGTAGGTCCCAATTGTGTGCACCTGTGGTGTGCCACAGGTCAGTCCCTGGCCTGTGCCAGGCTGCCACCCATCCACTAGACTATATGGCCACAGTTGCCCCAGATGCCACCCTGGGTGCATGGCACCACTGGGTTGCACCCTGTAGGCAGCATGGGTGCAGGCCATGGCCCACGGTACATTTGCTGCAAGGGGCACCTGACAGCACTGACATGTGGCTGCTGGGTGTCTGTCCAGGGTGTGGTGTGGGGGGTTGCTTCCTGGACCGTGCTGGTGGTGATATGGCAACTGTGGCTCAGGTTTCATCCATCCCAGCATGACTGTTGTGTGTGGGTGCCTGGAGCATGTCCTGGTGCACCTCCAAGGGCTGTATTCTGATGACCTGACTGCAGTTCTGCAGCCTGCCTGTGGGTGGCTGGCCATTTAGGCATGCCTTTTCCATACCTAATTTTAGGCAACTCATCTCTGAGATGCGCAGCAGATGCGCTGCACATTTTGGCTGAATATAGGGATGCATGGCACATTCATGGAATGCCCCTCTACATCGCCCATACATTATAGATTCACGTGGGCCCGAGATGCGTGGCTCATCTCTCCCTTTTGAGTATTGCAGTTCTGCTCATTTTCTGAGATGCATGGTGCATCTCCACTTTGCGTCGCACATCTCCTTTGAATATCTAGGCCTGTATATTTGAGAGGAGGAACAGTTTGTGGATTCCAAGTGCCCACTCTCCACATAGGGAACTTGTTTCCATGTAAGAAGGCAA